>NTHP01000754.1:189224-200334 GCA_003416845.1 Oplegnathus fasciatus
TTGGTCCGACGTGTTAGACAGCGCTCTCCACCACCATCATCAAAACACCAAATGAGGGAATATCTTTTGGAAGAATGGTGTTCATCCCTCCAGTAGAGTTCCAGAGACTCAATCAATGCTAAGGTGCACTGAAGCTGTTCTGGCAGCACATGGTGGCCCAACACCTTACCAAGACACTTTATGTTGGTTTTCCTTTAATTTGTCACCCGTCTGTATATAATATACAGTATGGAATTGGAGATGGAGGGACAAACAGCAGAAGAGGGGAGGAGGAAAGAACATACACATACAAATAAAATCTGTTGGGTAGCATGTTTGGTTTGCCAGCATAAAGATGGCTATGAGAGATTAATAAAATGATTACGAGGATGGAAACCTGCAGGTTTTGTGTTGACGACAGGTCATGTGGTCACTGTAATCGCATGAGCAGGATCAGCTTTGGATGTCAGGGAGTATGCAACACAATGAACTTTCTGTCTGGGCCAAAGTCAAGAGGTTTTTACGTGTTGAAAATCACCTGGTTAAGAAAATGTGTTTCAATACAGTACAGTACAACAGTAAAAGTATGAGTAATTGACAAAGTAAATGAAGATGGTGTGATAATTAATATTTCCCTCCTGGTGTTTAACTGGTTATTTATCACCTGGATTATCACCTCACCATATTGCATGGTTAAGTAAGATTTCTTTTCTTAGTTGAATTCCTTGTGTTCCCAGCCGAGCTGCCTCTTCAAATAATAGATTTGAAAAAATGTTCTTGTGCAGATTAAACCCTTCTTGTCCTTTCAGTTGCTCTGCGGTTGATCCGTCTTGGCATTTCTCTGCAGGCGTTCATAGGGCCAGCTGTCACTGACAAACCGGGACCCTTCAGCTACAATATCCAGAGGAGACAAGAGACCAAAAGAAGGTTGTTCTTCTTTTTCTCTCAGTGTGTACAGGCGTTCTTTTGGTATGTCTCCTTTCAAGGTCACTGAGTGTTTACATCCTGTACTTCTGTTGTTTTCCCGAGTCAGAACATATTGTACATATTATTATTGGGACACACAGTGTTATTGACAATCCATGAAAAGAGCTTGAATCCCAAATATCCTGTGTACAAATGTTTTTACTCTGTTTTCTCTACTTGGGAGTTGCATCTGAAAAAAGCGTAGCAGCCCTTGACTGCAAATCGACCGTGCATGTATACTGCTGGCAACTTCGTCCCTGTCTCCCTGACTGATTGTGAAGCTGATTGTTACTCTCTTACAATGATAATGATTTCCATTGGACATTCAAACAACTTTTCATTCAGCAGCTACATACTGTAGTCAGTACTGAAATCATCTTGTGTTTTTTACTTGTTCCTTGAAAATTAATTTTTTTTCAGGTGACTGCAGTGATGGTTGACGGCATGAGGCCAAATGTTCATCACTGCTCCGTCATTAGTAGTATCACTGAATCGGCTTCTGGACTGACTAATCTGTTTTGGCACAATGAAGCTGATTAGCTCACGTCCAAAGTGCAAAACCAGCTAATTTTGTACCCCAGGCGGGCTACATAGTTATGAAAGTATTGCTTTAAAGAGGCACGTCTGATCACTGTACTTATTCTTGTTATAAGAAATGTGTGCAGGTAGAATTTATACAGTACTGTAGCACATACTGTATATTTATCCTCTTTTTAAGAGTTGAGCTATATTGCGGTGAGCATCTCTGTGTGAATAGGATGCATTAACATTGTACAACAACAAAAAAATATCATTATTGGCTTAATGGACAAACCCCAGGCAATATTTAGACCTAGTGACACGAGAAAAAAAATATGTTAACAGTAAGATGTGTTCATGTACATGTGTAATCAGTTCAATTCAAGTTCCATTTGCCTAAAATATCACACTGATCTAAGCATGGTATGGTGTACCATATACAGTAAATTTATACTCTTAGCACACTTGTTGTAACCCAAAATAATGAATATCACATTTGCTTTGTAATGTTTCCAAATGAAAACAGGATCAGTGTGTCACAAATACACCTAATCTTCATCAGGATTGGAAGCTCTTCATTTATGCCATCAGGATGGCCGCCTGCCTGTGCCGCTCTGGCAGAGACTGTGTGTGGTTGTCCAACTTTAACACAATAAAGCAATTGTAAGTGGAACAAACTGATTAATAAAGGAGTTAACAGTGCGGACCATACACTCAGCAACATAACTTTGCACATTTTCAAATAAATCTCATAACACATACATGTACACACACATGCCTTCACATACAGAGATTTTATGCAAAGTTCCAAAAACACATACCTGCAGATATGCCAAAACACACACATACACACGAACTGTGCAAGTACAGAGGCTCTAGTGCTGCTAATTTATTCATCATTGTCACACGCTTTTTCCAGGGAGAGGGTGGAGGGAGGGTGAGAGAAAGACATTGACACAGAGTTGGAGAGAGGAAACAAAACAAAGCAACACTAAGTGTCTGCAGCGATTCTAGTGGCTCGATGGGGCTGTACTAAAGCTTGTGCTGAATGCTAATGTCCAAAGTTTTGACAAATTGAAATTTTGACCTGACGATGGTGGTGGGATCATCAAAGTTATTACAATTCATTCTGAGGGAGATATGAATGTTTGTACCAGATTTCATGGCAATCCATCAAATAGTTGTCGAGACATGTCACTCAAACCACAAATGTGAACCTCATGGTGGCGCTAGAGGAAATGTCATCAGAATTGTTAGAATACATCATCTGAGGACCATGAATGTCTGTTTCAGATTTTGTGCCAATCCATCAAATAGTTATTGGGAGCAAAGGAGGAAATCAGGTGACATTGTTATATAACTGCAAATTCTGCATTGGGAGTAGGTCGGCGTGAATAGATGGGTAAACAAATCATCAGACTTTAACACAGGAGACCACTGTTCTTTCTTGTTGTTGTTTTTTTTTAAAGCATGAGCACTATTTCCCCTTAACCATAACACACAGTGATTTGTAACGGTTTTGGAAGGCACAGACAAATTATGTCAGCCTGCTGGTGGGAGTGTCAGATTAGAAACCGCTCCTGTGTGTCATTTTGGAGGGCATGGACAAACAACGTGTTTTGTCATTTGGAGGACTAATTCCCAAATTAATCGGAAATGTGAACTTCTTAAGAGATACAAGACTGTTGTGTGAGTGTTTATAACAGCACATGAAAAAGCTATTATGAACTGGGGGGTTAGGTTGAATCAGCATTGTGTTATATCAGATGATGATATGGAGCAGCAAAACAGACATTTATTTCTATAAAAACGTCATAGATTGTCCCTTCAAGCAAATTACTGGCAGAGGAGATAAGAGGACCTCCTCCTGTTAGATGGTCTGCCAGGGGGGACGAAACTCAACTCTGCCATTAAGGAGAGACTCCAAGTGAGGAGGAGAATGATTGAGTGAATTTAAGAGGAAGAAAGAGATAAATACAGAGATAGAGGGTTTCAGCAATGACTAACCTGTGTGTGTGTGTACCTCTCTTTTTCCATCTTTGCATCCTCTCTCTTAATCCATCTCTCTATCATTCCCCTCCCCAACCTCTTTCCTCCCTCCAGCTTCCTCTCTGTATCTCTTTCCACAGACTGCTGCAGCACACATCGTTTATCTGCTATATGAGGCACTTTGCCACTCCGCTCCAATCTGTGTGTGTCTGTGTATGAAATGATTGCGTAATAGCTTTACAGAGGCAGCAGGGAGGTTTGGAAGGGCTTGAGGATTAAGCAGGTTTCTCGTCAGACAAGCAGGGAGGTTGCTGTGTTTTTTTTAAGTGGTTTGGTTACAGAGTGTGTTTGTGTGTGTGGAGGCTTGTTTAACTTGGATCATCACTGCTACCATCAATCAATCCATCCTACTGTATCATCACGCCTTCCTGCGTCCAATCACCCATCAAATACATGGTATTTCTATTAATTTGTCAGTTCATCCCTTTACATGCATGGGTTTATTATTCATCTATCCCATTCATCAGTTTGTCCGCTCATCCATTTATCTCCTCATCCATCCATTAGTTGAATAAGTATCCATTTAACCTCTTATTATTCCAACCTCGTCCATCCTTGCTTCTTTTCCGCCTTTCCATCTCCTGTATTCTGAGATATAAAACTGACAGTGAACTCTAAATCTCTCTGGTTGTGTTTTTATTCTTCAGTTTCAGGGTGATCTCAGACAAATCCCACGCTGTTCTAAACCTAGTGGTTAGAGTGTTCTTGAGAGACCCAATGACAGACTCAAAGTTCTCAGTTTTCCTCCTTTTTGCCCTTTTCAGTCTCATTTTCTATATTGCCCTGCTTCTTTGATTCTTTTCTCCCCTTTCCCTCCAACCTCCTTCCCTCCCAGTGTAAAATCCCTCCCATTTTAAATAACGGTAGGCGAGAAGCAGAAAGCTCAAACATTTCCTTTGCCTTAAACCTTCTTATGAGACAGATATGTGGAGTGTTGAGCCATGACCCAAATGGATACACAGAGAATAGAGGATTATAGCAGAGGGAAAGGGGAGTGAAGAGGAGTGGAGAAGCATGGCTTGCATTTTTCATTTTGTGCCTCCAACAGAAAGCTATTGTCCTGATTGCCTAAAGCCTTTTATGTTCACAACCAAACATATCGAGTTGTCTGCTGTTCCAATTCTTTTTCACATGGTTATAATGGCTCCTGTCACTAGCTGAACAGTGTCACGCTGGAGGTGAACGTCCAATATTAGTTTCATTCATTTTATACCGATGGGCGCTCATCAGCCTATGCATACAACAGACTACCACTTATAAATATACAACCGCCTGACCCAGCATGCACCTTTCCAGGAAATTTTTAACCAAGCCCTTGTTCATTTCTAACTGGAACAACTGTGAGGTATTGGTCTAAATCTAGTATTTAAAAATAAAGCAAGCTGTCCAATTTCAGATAAGTCATTCAATGGAGAGAAGGGGGGCGTTTAATAATAATACAAGAATCTGAAATGCACTCCACAGCTGTTACAACTGCCACATATATTAACTGTAAACATGTTGTTGCATCAACTGCTGTGTTTGAAGCTTTGCTGGAGTCCCTATTCATTTCTTACATTAATTCTCAATTGAATGCATGTACATTCAACACTGGAGTCTGTACTGCAGCGATGTGAACACACTCTGTGATATGGTTATTTTGTTTTGATGTGGATCTGTAGAAATGGACACGCACACAAGCACACCAACAAAATGCATACAGTAATTCTGAATTCTATTAAAACATTGGCTGTTACAGCTATTTGTGCTCACATGTAATGGACAGACACTTCGCATGCACACATACATATTCATTACTTTAAATGCTTTGTAGTATTTTTGACACAAACATGTTCCATGTTGTTGTAACTCTGTTTTGATGTCATGGTCACACACCCACACACACACTTATATACGTACTCAGCAGTGCAAAATGCTGTGTATTGATGCACACATGCCACACTGTAGTGCTTTGGTATTATGAACAATCACTCATACATTCATCTGTTGAATACATAATAAGTACAGTTTGTAATGCTGCTGGTGTTGATTTGGCTCAGACATACTGGGTAGTGTGTGACATTGATAAATATGCAGCACTTTACTGTAAGAAGAATCGACTCCTTCTGTGATAAAGATTTTTGGCACCGTACATTGCGTGCTTCAACCCAATGAGTCACCTTCAGATTTTAGCTTGCAAATGATTGTCTCCTCTTTCCAAGTTAATTAACTTAGAGTTTTTGTGACCGATGCTCCTGCAATGTGAACAACTTGCCTTTTATGGAAGGCAAGAACATAAACGTTGTGATACATAGTAGAAATGAGAGATAACTTAATATGACTGGACTGTGTTTGCTGCAGGGTCTTTTATGAATCAGATGTAGGGTTTTCTTATTTTTCTCTTACTCAGTTTTTACAGACAAACTAATGAGAAAAATAAGAAAAACTGTGTTTTAGACCCACTTTGTTTGCGGTCTTGCAACCTGGTCAGTTGGGACATTTTCTTTGCAGACCAGCAACAGAAATGTGGCAACAAATGAAAAGAAGCCCAAGCATACATGTATATTGCTATTGCCGTGGCTGAGCATGCATGGAGTGCTTTCTTTTCTGCTTAACATATTTTGTCTCCTTTCACACCTGCTATGAAGACTCAAGAGGTGTGCAAAGAGAGTATTATGGCTTTTTGGGTGTTAAAATCTTCTCAGATTCATTTACAACCTAAATCCAACCCTCTTTCCTCTGCTCCATCCCCCCTGTGTCTGAATCTGATGAGAGTAGCAACCTTGAATTCCACTTGACCTTCCTCACTAATCTTCTGTCGTCACCTCTTGTTGCCTCTGAGCATCCCGCTGTTAAGCCTGTCTGTGTGTGTGTGTGTGTGTGTGTATCTGTGTCTCATGCATAAATAGAATACCAAAAAGAGTATGTTTGTGTGTGTGTTTAATTTAGTGACATTTAGAGAAAGTGGGGGAAACAGAAAGAGAGCAAGAGAGAACAAGAGGCGACAAGGTGATCCTGCCAACTCAGCGCCATGGTAACGGTTACCGTGACAGCCGGAGGGATGCGAACGAGAGGATGGAAGCTTGGAGATTCCTGAAAGGATTGGAGAGGCCCTCCCTCTGGTTGTCTCCCTGTCTCTTCCTCTGGAGGAGTAAACCTCAGATTCCTCCCCTCCCCCCCTTGGGAGCCCCCGATAATGGGTAGTTGCCAAGGTCACCAATCCTCCCATCCAATCAGGACACTTACTGTGGATCTCCATCTTCCTGGTTCTTAGTAATTTGACCTCCATGTTGCTCAGGGCAGCCAGCTCACAGCGGCTGTGGTCTCCCCAGCGACATGAAAGTCAGGTCACGAATTGAAATTGGCCCGTTAGTGACACTTGAAGTCATGTAGTTGATCCCTGGGTGCTGCTGGCATCTACACCACAAACACAGACAATTAGAGGTTGAAAACATACACACTCATGTGAAATGCAGTGGCACAACAGACAATCACACCACGCTTGGACAATTCATTTCAGCACACATAATAGATGTGATGATATGTAATTAATACTATCTTCACTACACAAGCAGATCTGGCATTTACTTTGTACCTGTATCACAATGTTAGCTTGTCAGATAAGTATAGTGCATTCAATTAACAAAGGTCAATATCAGACTTAACAGACTCAGGACTCCATTGATGCAATTCAAATGGCACATTAAGCCGATGCATACAAATAGCTTTGGACAACACAAAAAAACTCAGTTGAAACTAATTAAACAATTATTATGTATTATTACAGCTGATTTTGAAAACACTACATATTCATAAAATAATCCTCCAATTCAATTTTTTGGCACTGTATGCCTTCATTAGACAGCGGACAGGAGAAGGAGCACAGGAAATGAGGGGAGAGAGAGAGATGGAGAATGACAAACTCTCGGCCATAAGGGCACCACATCAAGAATATTATATACACTGACCTGGGAAACCTGGGATTCAAGCATTCACAAGGTCATTTGTTGCTAATGTTTGATTGTGCACTGTCATATGAACTGGACTGGCCTATGCACTGGCCTGTCACTCTAGATAGTTAAGGACATATTCAGCTCCAGGTTTTCCCAGCTATGACTCCAGTATCTGCCCTCTGGGACCTGAGGGTTCAACCTTGTGATGTATATCTTGATTGGATAAGAACAGGTATCATATTGGCTTTTCCCATTGGATTCCTAGGGTCAAAGGCTATCTAATGACCTGTCTTCTTCAATATGACTGGTCGATATCATAGAATTCTTAAGGCCAGGATGTCCAACAGCATCTCAAGGTGAACTTCAAATGAGTGTTAAGGACCTCTGGAATATACAGATGGGTGAAAAAAATAAAGGAAGTTTAGTTCAAGTTTAGTTTTATGTGCCACAAATAGTCATACTGGGTATAATCAGTGAAATGTGTGGAAAATCAATCAACCAATTCTCCTTGCCAAGTCTGTGGAACTCCATAAGGGGGATGAACACCATTCCTCCACAAGATATTCCTTCATTTATATATACAACCTTTATTTAATTAAGTAATATCACTGAGATCAAGATCTCTTTTGCAAGAGAGACCTGAGTACAGCAGATAGAGAGAAAAACAAACATAGCTAGACATAACAAAAGGACATACAGCATCAGAGACAGTCACAGACATCACTAATTAGATTTGAAGTTTATATTATATCATTTGGTGTTATGGTGATGGTGGTGGAGAGCATTGTCTTACATGTTGGTCCAAAATTTTCCATAAGTGTGAAACTGGGTTGAGATCTGGTGACTGTAAAGACTGTAGCATTTTATTCACGTCATTTTCATGAAAACTGAAATTATGGGGAAAAATGTGGGGAAAAAAAGAACCTTGCTCATAGCACGGCACCATCATTGCCAGTAGCCTATAAAATGTTTCTTTCCTATTCACAACATGCTAAAGATGTACATTTTCATGCCATTTCAAATCTGGATAAAAATGTCAGCCAACTGTCACTGGCAGTAACAAAAGGAAGAAGAGTGATCTGTCCTCATGGACTGAACGAGCAAAAGCACAAACCCTACATCTGCAGTGCCAGAGGTTTAAATCTGCCTCATAACAATCTCTTTGTCGCTCATTTCCTTTCCTGCTCCACTGTAAACCAGCCAATAAAGCAAAACCATCATAAAAAATAAATCCCAAATAAAGTGCACAGAATAGAGACCATTAATTTGCCCTCTATAATGTCTTTGTTGATTACACTCCTGTTTCTCCTCCAACCAAACCGGGTGGATAATCTTTTACACATGAGCGCTTTAATTTAATTGCATTATTTCAGCATCTCCCTATTATGCTGTTGTATTAGCGGTGTATGATTGTACTCATTCATTTTCCAGGTTCTGCTCCCAAGTGGGAAAACACAAGCTTGACCTTGAGAGGGTGCACTTCGGTTCAGCACATTAGGCCATGCTGCCTGTATAGTGTGAGGATGTGGGGCTGAGCCTCTGTATATACCTCATCCCGTCTCTCCGTCTGTGGGTTTTCCTTTTACTTTCCACTCTGCACTGTCTAATACGTCAGTCGTTGAAGTCCAACTGAAATTTAAAATGATCATATATCCTTGATGTTTGTTCTGATTTGTGTTCCAAAAAAAACAAAAACAAAAACATTTCTGAAGTGACAGCTTCCCCTTATACAGTAATACGATTGGTGCAATACCTGTATGGCTGGGCACTAACAATAGTTCACTCCTAACAGCCTAACAGTCAGTTAACTAGCTGGGGGCCAACATTTGTTACCTTTTGCTTTGCACCATCTGTGATTTCGACACTCTTTATGTCCCTCGTTGACTCTGTATATTACTCTGTGATTTTAATCAAGAAGTGTCGTAGAGCGCTGAGGTTACAGGACTACCTGTTGCTGTGAGCTGAGACAGTCGTTTTGATGGTCGTTTGCCATCTCCCTGTCAGACCCATTAATGTCAGACAGCTAACGCTAGCTAGACCCACCCTCTGTCCCACCCATGCCACTTTACAAGTGGAATTCAAACTTAGCAGCATGATGGGTCCAAATGTTGAATGTTGTAAAGGGACAGACGGCTTAAATTGTGAATGGTTGATAACACTATGTTACAGCACTACACCTTGAATCAATGTCTGTAGGGTAGACAGTACAACATTTTCTTGCCAGTATCGTACCACAGAGGTTGACAGCATCTCTCCTAGCAACACTGAAAACAGGTTTGGCAACTTTTGTAAAATGAAAAAATAAATAAAATAGCTGCAGTATCATTATATTTATTTTATTCATTTAAAATTCAGTTTGTCAGAATGACAGTGCCATTGGTGTGAATCCAGCTCCATGACACATGACACTGCCAGAGAAGCTTGCTCTTTTAAATCAAATGTGCCTCTCCACTAGATACTGTTGCTGAGTTATTTTATTTATTAATTATTATTTTTTGGTAAGTGTGAACTCATTTGATTGTTGCTGATTATTTGATCATTTTCCTCAACTACCTAACATTTCATCACATTTCCAGCTCAACATGTCGATACTGCGTGTTTTGAGTTCATCCCTTCTGCAGCATGCCACATTTCTCTCTTTCTCCCCCTGACCTTTGATCATCAACTCATTATCATTGTATTGAGTCACTAATGCCAGTGTTGAGAAAATGTGCCTGACCTCCTGACTGGGAACTCCAACTTTAAAGGGCTGTTTTTCATTCTTTTCCCAAGTGAGGAGTAGATAATCATCAAACAAAGCATTATGCATCAAACTCTTGCTTAGCACAGCTTTTACTATGTAGGAATGAATTCATTCAATGGAGGTTAAGCTCTAGAAGGAAACCCAAACATTGTATTTGATAACACACTTTTCTACAGTATCATCACTGAAAAATACATCTTGTCACAGCTATCAGGCCGTAACCACTGAGGCAAAGGAATCATCATTTGTAGAAAATCAAACTGCTTAAAAAAATCATTTTTAGCTGATAAACTCACTCCTTATCTTATGTATTTATTGTGCCCATTTGCAGCTTATGTGTGTGTGTGTGTGTGTGAGAGAGAGAGAGAGAGAGAGAGAGAGAGAGACGCGCACACATACACTTAGTTTACCGTAGCACTGCAGAACAGCAGCCCTGCAACGTAGATAAGGAAAAGAAACAATTGGTGTTATTTCCTGACATGCAAATGCCCATATTGACTCCTTAAGTAAAGTGAATGAGAAATGCACTTCTGTCTCTGAGCATGCTGTTCTTGAGAAAAGCACTGAACCTGCAGCTTCATAGTAAAAACTACTTTTTGTCTTTCTTGTCTTTCTCTGTGTAGTTACAATAATTGTTGAGGCGATTAAACTGCAAATATGAACACAAATACACGTTGACAAGTATATTTGACAGATTNAATTTCTTACTGGAACTGGATTGTTCAGATACACTGTGCAGATTGAGGCGGCTGTAGTTCATCAGAGATGTGAGGAATAGATGAGACAGAGGTGTAAAGAGGATTTTAATCAATGATACATTTTCATGAGCATTAATGACAAATACTCATTTGTGTAATTATTTCTCGCATTTTTACTTGCTAAATGAAGGATAAATGCATTTCTGGAAGTATTTAAGTATATT
>NTHP01000755.1:5113-28305 GCA_003416845.1 Oplegnathus fasciatus
CGTTTCAGATGATGTAGCAAAGTTTCGAGTACGAGGAGCTCTGGTGTTGAAAGCTGGAAGGGAGCCCAGCGTCTCACTAAGTCAGAACCAGCTATCAGAGGAGGACAGAACCAAACTGAAGGTGAAATATGATACGGCTGAAAGGATGTGCGCACAGAGATGGTGTGATTCCTCCTTTTTCAACAACAAATTTAAGTTCCTTTTGGACGCATCGTGCTCGTGGACAACCACAGAATAAAAGGCTGCAGCAAAAAGCTCATTACAGATTTTTAATGAGCATTAATTGGAGTCATAAACAGTTTTTGGTCAGAGAGCCAGAGGTCGTTCAGAAGGATTTGAGTGTGATCAGTACAGCGCGGCGTGAACCTGCATCTCTGACGTGTTTGTTTACTTGACTCCGCAGGAAGTGGCTGCAGTGGACGGTCTGTACAGGATCAGAGTGCCTCGTGTTTTCCTGCAGGCGGACCGACAGACAGAGCGGCAGATGGAAGGCTACCTCACAGCGTTCGTCAGAGCCGTACGTGTTTCACTTACCTTCACCAGGAAATAGTCCTCACAACAATGCATATTTACAACTGCATGAAGTACAGGAAGAGTTTATCGGCTCTGTGTAAGATATTTGCCATCAATGGGAGTAATTCATCAAGTGATAGTTCTTTTTGAGGTCTCTCTCTAGTTTGATTTGAGCTGATAATGAAGGGTAGTGAAGTGTATTTTGTTTTTTGTTGGTTTACACGTTTATAGTTGAATCCCGGTTAAATAAAATGACTTGTTTGTAAAGACAGAAGTACTTTATTGAATTTTTTAGGTATTAAAGAGGAACTTTAGGTCAAGATTTTTTTCCCCAGATATACATTGTTGATAGAGGGGACATTTTAGATGGTCTTATTGTTTATGATTGATCTGTTTATGATTGATCTGATGGCCTTTGATGAATATTATTTGACTGAACCTGCCTGCTTTTATGTTTTAGTGAGTCAAAGACATTTTTTGGACGATAAAGTTGTGTTCTGTTCTACAGCCAGCCAATATGTTTTTGCTATTTTTCACAGTTTTAACACTTTGATGCAAAATAATGTGATTAATTTAGAAATATTAAATGTTTCCACTTGAATCCCATTTTAGTCAGTGTGTAGCTAGATCACCTGAATCTCTCTACTTCAATTAAGGATACGTAAGAATTAAAATGAATTCAGATTTGTGTGAAATCTGGAATATCTAACCAGAGTTAAGGGCTTTCTAAAATGAGCGTAATACGGATCTAATAGATTAAACGGCTTCATATCCATCGTGTGATATAAATGTGGGTGATGCTAACCGGCTAATGTCGATGTGACTCTAACATGAAGCTTTATTCTGATATTTGATCCTCAGTGCGCCATGGTCGAGTCCCATCTGAGCGATGTCATCACCCTCCACTCGGACGTCTCTGGGTACCTGATCGGCGTCTCCATAGTGACGCTACCTGGAGCCTGCAGGGGCACTGAGGTTGAGGACGAAGTCGATCTTGAGGTTTTCAACACCACACTCAGCGTCGTGGCTCCTGTCAATGCACCGGGGTCAGTCCTACATTAAATTTGTTAAAAATAAAGTAACTTTTTCAGTTTCTTCCATCAGATCTGAACTATACTTGATAAATCCTGACTGTTTTTGGTGGCACATTGCTGCCATCCATATCTGTGGCTGTCTGTGCATTAGTGAAATCCTCTTGGGTAGCTTTTTCAGATTTCTTTGATTCAGTTCTATTTGCCTTGGCGTAGCAGCTTTACATCATTTCCCCATAGGTAGAACAAGTCTCTCAGCACTTTCCTGCCTTTCAGATACACTTTCTGTTTTGGGGTTTGTTTGAATGCTAATTGCACACTTTCTTCCAGACCTGAGACGGCTCTGTTCCTTGAACGCATGGAACAGGAATCGGAGAAGAAAGGGAAGAATCCACAAGAGCAGAAATCTTTCTTTGCTAAATATGTAAGTATTCCCACTGAAAACTGCTGATAAGGCTGGAAGGCTGTGCCTAAAGATATACTCTGCCTCCAGTAATATGGCTCTGATGATTGTAATGGCCCATATAGTTAATGAATACATGAGAATGCCTATTTAGCTCATCATTTTTTCACTCCATGAGACCCATCACAACTTTTTCTATGCAGGCAGCATGTGTTCAAATATAATACAGAGGGCACATCAGTACTGTAGTGCAAGTTCTTTCTCCTTCAATTTCATTTTGTGGTGGAAAATGTGGAGGAATGTCTCCTGAAAAGTCCAAATGGTTTCACATTCTTTGTTTGTTCTCCCTCTTTGGTTCCCTGTTCCACGTGCTTCAGTTATTCCCGTTTAAGGTGCTTTCACACCTGTAGTTCGGTCCATTTGGTTCAGACCAAGGGGGGAGAAAAGCTGAATTGTTGCCTTTTTTAGTTCTGGTCCAGTTCGTGTTCACGCTGACTCTTTACAAACCAACCAAGAGGAGTAAACATGAGGTCAGACTCTCTGATTGGACAGTTTTGTTCATTTGGCTTCGTGGGCACTTCATGCTGCACTTTACTGAACCTGATGTGTTTATTTATCTTCTCTACTGAAACAAAGATCTCCCGAAGTAACAGCTGATTATTAGTCACGACTGCAACATATGATATATGAGGTGTATATCATATAAAGTGACAGACATACAGAAACGGGACCAAAAAAAGCGTCATTTCATACCATAATATTACAGACGGAGCGTTACTCCTTTCAATCTCTTTTTATTGGGGAAATATGAAAATACATGAAGGACACAAGTTAAACAAATCTCTTAAATGTGTATCTTAGCCCCTTTTCACTATCTGGTTGATCGGGGAAAATCCCTGCAGTCACGTGTTGACATATGTATCTGTTACCATGGTTACCAGATGATCTTGAGATCACTTTCTTAAGGGTTTAATATGGATTTAATAGTATTTTAGCTTTTCAATTTGTGCTAAAATCACATATCTACTCCCACACTGTGGTTGGTCTGCTCTGCTGTCACACCATAAACGAACCGCACCAGAGTCCGTTTGGAACTGGCCCCAGGCCCCTCTTTTAAGCCGGTCTCGGGCCAAAAAAGGAGGGTCCGCACCAGAGTTTGTTTGACATCTTTCCCACCAGCACAAGCCCAGAGTTTGTTTTAACCGAACCAAACAGGCTAGGCGTGAAAGCACCCCGAGTCCTTGTCATGGTTTGAGACCCAGCTCTGTACTGCCATGCTTCCCCGTGTGATGCTGCTGCTGCCTTGAACTGGAAGATTATTCTGCCCACAAAGTTCAATTTTAAACTTCAGCAGCATGAAAGTTAGTCCTCTTTTAAAAGCTGTAGTGAGATTTTATTTCTGACATTTTGAGCTGTCAGCTGGAGTAAAAAACGCCTCTCCGTTCGAGCTCCATGTTTTGACACATTCCCACAGAGAACCTGGTCTTGTGTCCCGTCGCTTTATGATCTCTCTGTGTGTTGTTTTGCTGTGTGCTGTGTTCAGTGACCTGTGTTGACTCTGTGCTGTGTTCAGTGACAGTGTGTTGACTTGGTGCTGTGCTGTGTTCCAGTGGTATTTGATTCTGGGAGGTGCAATCTTCCTCATGGTCACCAATTCAGCACAGCCCCCAGCAGGGGGAGGAAGAGAGCAGAGCTGATTCCCGCTGAAGTACTGTTTTCTTACTTGTGGCTCGTTCTGTCCCCCTTCCTCCTCTGTCAAGTTATGTACTTAACTTATAAGCAGTATGACTAACTGAATCCCACCCCCTTGTTTCCCGCTCATTCCCTCTTTTCCACTCTTTGATGGTTTTATCAGGTTTAATGCCAAACACATTTCAGACTGATAAATGCAAAGCTCCAATTTTCTTAATTAGGCCACTTTGTTTGAAGAAGCCTTCGTGCTGAACCATCAAGAAATCCTAAATCTGAACTGTCTGTGTGAATATGTCGAGCATGTGTTTGGTGTTTGACCCTGAGATTTCTTCTTTATTCTACAGTCTCTCACCCACTTGTACACATTGTCTTTTCTTCTCCTCTGTTCAGAAAATAAATTGATCCTAATCTGGGATGACCAATCTGGAACTGTTGAAAAGTTTTTCTGTGATCACAGTTAAATTTGTTGCCTTGAAAACAAACCGTCGTTGTATTTACTTCCATTTTTTTCCCTGTCTCCTTCAGTGGATGTACATCGTGCCTCTCGTTCTCTTCCTGATGATGTCTGGCGCTCAGGACCAATCAGGTGGAGGAGCCGGGGGCGGAGCAGCCAATGGAGGCGGCCGATAATCAACACTTGACAACAGCTTCCTTTTTTTGTTTGTTTGTTTTACATTTACTGAACAATAATTCTCTTGAACAGTTTTTAATTGCTGTACATAATGCTATTTAAGGTGGATAAATGTCACACATACAACTTAAACTTGTACAGTAGAGAGGAGATATTGTGCCCTGCAGGTGACTGCATTTTTAATACTAATGTGAAAATAAAGTATTTATTACTTAACCTGCCTTTTTTTGTCTTTTAGCTTTAGACTCTTGGTTCTCAGCTACTGGTCTTGTTTTACTCTGAGGCTCAAATGTAGTTGTAACACAGTAACAGAAAAATCTGAATGAAATATACGTACAGTAATCAGTAGATCACTATATACGGTATATAATCAGGAAGATGTCTGATTAGTGATGTCTACATATTGTAAAATAGTGATTAATTGTGGTTTTAGATGATAATATAGCTGTGAAAGTGTAGGCAGGGATGTGGAGTTTATCTTTTAGTATTTAAGTTAATGGTTCTTTCTTCTGTACACCTGCTACCCACGACTCCTTTAGGTGTGCAAAAGTCTTTTCCCCTTGGAAGGAAAAACTAAATGAAACCATGTACCAAGTGAAACAGATGTATTTTTATGATTAAAATGGATAAAGCTCGAATATTAATACAAAATTATTAAAGTAAGTTGTCATTCATACAATTAATTGCTGATAACAGGTAAATAATGACTCAAGGAAGTCCAGTAAAAAACCTTAATGGCCAATGGGCTGACTGGTTTCGCTCACTGATGGGGGACACCAGAACCACTTCTGTGTCAGTTTGCTACATCTGAACAGGAAAGCCTCCACTCATTATAATAGCGTCACCTTGGTATGAGAGCAGCCGCTCCCCCAACAAGTGTCAACTGTTGTGGAGGTTTACAGTATTCAGTAAATAGTGTTTATATGTAAATATTTCCCTAATATTCCTCCAAATGCTTCATATGCATGTTTACAGAGACTGTTTTAGTTTAGGCTGTTGTCTCTCCCATCTTTCCTTTATTCAGCATCCTCTGATGTTTGGAATTCCTTGAATACACTGATGAGATTTTGAGAGAGTGTATTCCAGACCTTGAAATTCCAGGAACAAATCTCTCAACAATTTCCAGGAGTTCCAGGAATTTTCCAAATAGGTTTCTCACAGAATCAGAGCAGAATACTTACTTGATTTATGCATTCATTATTTCCACGTGTTCATTTGATTTTGTATTTTGAAATTACTTATCTAAACATAGCAAATAGAAAACATGTTTAAAAGAAACATAAACACACAGCGGACTACATCACAGTCTCAGTGGGAAATCTGTGTCTGCATTTCTTTTTTCTTTTTCTTCAAGACTAAACCCACTCAGGACCTCATCACATCTGCTCATACTTTGTTGTTTTTCTGCAAACAAAGGACAGAAATGAAAAAAAGTAGAAGTAAAATCTTTGTAAAACTGAGAAATCTGAAGAAACAGTGATACAGTACTGTACCTTAACCAAAAGAATAAAAAATAGCTTTTAAGACATACCTTTAAGATGTTTCTAAGCAAGCTACTTGGAAACTTGGAGGGCAGAGTACAGCTCAACATCCGACAGTCCAGTCCAAACTAAAGGGCGACTACCAGTCTGCCTGGATCCTGTCTGCAGCCATTTTTAGGGAAGTCATGCGAACATGCTTTTGCTCCATCATCCTGCCACCTATCTGTGTATTTATAATCATGCGTCAGGGAGGGAGATCACAGATTCCAAGCAACACGGCTTTAACAGAATGTCCCAAAATCCCCCGTGTCAGCATCACCTATCCTCTTCCTTATGTCAGTCAGTCGGTCCGGCTGTTTATAGTCCACATGTCCAGCTGTGAGGAATATCCTCTTATTTTAGGAGGCTCAGTATTGAGCTTCAACACTTCGGTGCCCTCTGGCCTCATCCAATCACCAGCCAGGCCTTTCTCAGAATGACGCCACCAAGTCACACAGACTCACCATCCTGCTCTTTGACTGCTGTTCGGTCGCCTCCTCTCGCTATCTCGCTGTACAACATGAGGAATAAGGTGATAACGACAGCTGAGGGAAACAGGAGAGTTTGAATGAAGTCAGCCTAACGACAAAAGTCATCTGTTTGTAAAGAGATCTGCTTCTGTCAGCTGGGGGCAGAGGTTAGCCCGAGAGAGAAGCTGGTGATGGGGCCGTGTGTTTTAGTAACACGATGTGCTGTAATTAAACCTGTTTTGAAATGTTTCCGACCAAACGGTCCAGCGGCTTATTCCACTTTAAAAACACAAGCTCAGCTATGTGTGTGGGATTTTACACTAATGAATCATGGGAGGCCTATCAGCATGGACTGTGATATATGTCCACGTACCAGGAAGCTGGGGTGCACTGACACTGAGACATGTGATCGTCTTTAGGAATGGAATCGTGTGTGTTTGCAGTTTCATTGAGGCCGCACATACGCATATGTTGCTCTCAGCAAGCATATAACAGATACAGGCTAAAATTCACACCTGAAAAAGTTATATCCAAGAAAAATGAACCTAAAAACAAATGATAGTGTTAGAATGACTGATAATCACAAGAAATAGGATTTAAAAAGCAGTTTTTTACCAACTGCATGATACAATTATAGCAGTTTGGAAAGGTGTTGGATGTTCAGACTAAACTAAAAGACTCGGTTAAACAAACATTTTAATGGATTAGATTGTTGTTATTCAGCTTTTTTAAGATGTTGTCTAATATCATATACATCAATATCACAACCTGTTCCAACTTCTCCCCTCTGGTAGGCGCCACAGAGCCCTGTACGCCCTGATGAACACTTAAATCAGTCCTACACTGTCAAAAACTTCCATGATAGATTATATTTTTACAGTTTAAAATGAATCGTTTTATAACATGTATATATCATCAACCTGTTCCAACTTCTCCAACTGTCACTGTTAATATAAATCCTGCACGCTGTATATACTGTAATTATTTTACTGTATATAGATATGTATACATGTATATCCATTCAATGTTTATTTGTATTACAACTTACAGAAACACTTGACTTACATATAGACATTTTTATTTATGTTGTTGGTCATTGGTACTTTTTATATATATTTACATACACACTTTTTACACATACTTGTGTACACATAGTCCTGTCTATTCTTTACCTTTATTATTTCAGGTCTGTTGTTCTTGTTCGTAGTTGTTATGTAGTACATTGAGAGCAATGAAAAGAAGGGAGTGAAATTCCTTGTATGTGTACACATACTTGGCCAATAAAGCTGATTCTGATCCTAATTCAGATTCTGCAATCACTTTGGCCTTAAAAAAACATGATAAATCTCTTTTTAATATGTCTGCCCTAAAGAAGAGGATGCACACCATGACATCTATCTCGGTACAGTGACTTTATTTCTATTCGTCTTTGCTAGAAGAAAGAATTTGAGTCAGTTACACTCCATTGGAGTTGTATATTCGGTGCCTGGTGAATGTTATGTAAAGGCTCCGGTATGCTCCGGCTGACTACATTCACGTCCACTTCACACAGTGATTGGTCAGCTCTGTGGAGGTGAGAAAGTCGGCAGGGTTTGAGCTTCTCTCTGTAGCTCTCTCTTTTCATTCTTGAAACAACTATCACTTTGATGCAACACTGTGAATGCCTCCCAGTCCTACTTACATGATTATCACGTCTCGCCCCTCTTTATGACGGCCGGCTTTTCACCCCGTCTTCAAGTGTGGCCGTTCAGAACAATTAAACTTTTGTGGTCTGAGGGAGTCCGAGGAACTAGTTGTTTCTGAGCATATGTCCAACATTCATTCTCCTTTAAGCTCGGTTTCGGTAACCACCACCAACTCTTGAGAAAGTTATCTGCTTCTTCAAATGTTCCACTTTCTTCATCAGCCTGCCGAGATTGGTGTTGATTCTCAGTGGATTCGGTACTACTAAAATAACCTTTAACTTTGCCAGGGCACATTTTAATGCAGTGTTAATGGTAAAAATATTAATCAGTGGAGCTTTAATTCATTGTGCAACCACTGTAATTAAATTAAATCATGGTTAAAGTAACTGGTAGCCTTGTTCATACCAGCAGCATTATTATTGGCACATGTCATTTGTAGGTACAACGCAGAAGAGGGTGTAAATCATTTCAAATGTTAGGTGAATCATTTGAAATGATTTATTGATCTCCTGCCACATAAACCTGCACACGTAACAGCTAATTGACAAAATATCCAGGTGCTCACGTGGTTTTAGAGGAAAATAGGTAAATAATGTAATACAGAGAAATACTGCAGAAGAAAACATGATGGCGGAGGGGGCTAGGGCGAGGAGAAGAGGGGAGATTACATACATGAAACAGGCTGCCGCTTGCCCAGCAGCAGTTACTCATAAATCTCATGTCTCTCTGTCGCTTGGAGACCACCAATGTCAGCATGACACCATGTGTTAGGCAGGACGCCCCCCCTCTTATTACATCTCGTGATTTAGGAGCAGTTACAAGGTTTATGTTGCACTAAAGTTGTGGGGTGCCTGTTGATTTTGGCCTGTCGTTGTCACGCTGTAAATCTGGACACTTTATCCATGCGTGGTTTATTAAAGATGCTCAGCTGCGATCTAAAACTAAAATCTAAGCTGAAAATGTGCTTCATCTCTTCCATGGAATCAAATTTTCCCAATGACAAATGCTGCTGTGGTTTCATTAGGAGAGGAATGATCAATGGTGGAAGTACAATTTTGAGGTACTTTACTCTACTGTAGTATCTCCATTTTCTGCTTTATATTTCTACTCCACTACAATTCAGAGGGAAATATTATACTTCTTACTCCACTACATTTATTTTATAGCTATAGTTACTAGTTACCTTTCAGATTAATATATATATGCATATATGATAAGCTTATAACACATTGTTAAATATTAAACCAGTGATTCGCAACATTTTTGGTTAGTGACCCCTTATAAGAAAGCAGAGTCTCCTAAACTTCTCACATGGTTTCATTTAAATAACAGTTTGAGGCCCAAAAAGGTCCCATTATTAAATATAATTTACAAAAACAACGAAGACTAGAGACAAAATGAAAAAGATTAATGCTAATTTTTGTAGCAGAACTTTGGTTTTCCTTCTTTTCTTTCCCATTAATGAGTTCACAACCCCTCAGATTTATCTGGTGACCCTTTGGAGGGGCCAGACCCCTAGGTTGAGAATCACTGGACTAAACTAATTATATGTAAAGTCTTTAAAACTAGCTCCACCTCGAGCAGCTACAACAGTAAAATACTGCTTACATACTGATGTATCCATTTTAACAATCTATTATATGATGTATAATAAATAGCAGACAAGGGACACTTTTCTGCAAAATGAGTACTTTTACTTTTGATAGTTTAAGTACATTTAGCTGATAATACTTTTGTACTTTAGTAGGATTTTAGACACACGACTTTTACTTGTAATAGAGTATTTTTACATTGTTGTATTGGTACTTTTTTACTGAAGTAAAGGATCTGGGAATGATTCACATTAAGTAATAAACAACAGTTGTTTCAGGAACAAACAGTCCACACTGTTCATACTGAGAGCCAAATCCACGTGGACCAAATCTCTGAGAGGGAAGTGAGAAGGAGGAAGCACCTGCCTTGTCAATCAGAGGAAAGCCAAGAAAACTACAAGGAGAAGTCTTGACAGTCCCTAAAAAGCATCCCAGCACGCCATCACGGATTACAGCCTCACACTTATTGTATCCCTCGCGCCCAATCATGCTATACATTTCACCATAGCACCATCATGTTAACATGTAATGAAGTAACACGATAGGACATGAAATGACCAAGCTGGGTGGTAATGTACACTGGAATATTGCATGGTGATCGTTGACTGTTGTGCATAGCGCCCCCTAAACACACTCAAAGGTCATGGTACAATACTATTTAAGCCCACTCACTGACAGCAGTAAGCAGCAGGTGTTGAAATTTGTTTTCAGGCCTCACACGGAGCATATCTGGTATTATAGGAGCCGGCGCTAAGCGTGCAGCTACACTTCATTAAAATTCTTCTTTTAATAGCAGCGAGACACTTTCTCATGACAGGGAGTTATTTCCTATTAAGTTTTATCAATTAAGACGTGCCAGTTAAGGGCAGCCTCCAGACCTAGAGGTTCAACACAGACAGTGTGAAGAGACTCACACATGATTTACTGCCTGAAGGAGGAGAACACCACTTAATTTCAGCATTCAAACGTTATCTGAATCTTTACTGCTTTTCATTTGGTGGACATTTATTACTGTCTGTGTTTGCTGATAGCAAGAGAGTGAAAAAGAAGCATTTTTGTCTTTTGATTTGTGACGCCATCATGTCTGTAGTAAAGTACATTTACTCAAGTGCTGTACTTAAGTACAATGTTCACATATTTGTACTTGATTTGCTCTATATTTCTGCTCCACATATCTCAGAGGGAAACATGTACTTTTTACTCTTATACATTTATCTGGTAGCTATAGTTACTAATTCATTTGCAGATTAAGATTTCACACAAACATATGATGCAGTGCTATGATTTAACTACCAAACAACATATAAAGTAGTTACAATTAGCGCTGTTTCAACCACCTACAACATTAAAATGCTTACAGCACATATCAATGTGCTGGTAGAATAATTCAATAATATAAATTGTATAATGATATGACACTGAGAAAAGCGTCATTCTAGCTCATGAGTACTTTTGAGTACATTTACATTTTGTATATTTTGCTGATAATCCAATAATATATATTCATCTGAAATGGGCTATTCTGCACGAGTGCTTTTACTTTTGGTACTTTAAGTATATTTTGATGTTAATGCTTTTGTACTTTTATGTAAGTAAGACTTTCAATGCAGGATTTATACTTGTAACTGAGTATTTTATGTTGTGGTATTGCTGCTTTTACTAAAGATGTGAGTACTTCTTCCACCACTGGTTCCATTTTACTGAGTTTTAACATCCAAAAGACTTGTTTTATGTTTTATCAATATCATGTTTGTTGGACTGTTAATTGTTTCATATTTGATGATAAGGTTGCAGAGACAAACACATATACAGACATGCCAGCAGGGAGCAACCAGAAGTGGAAAAAACACAGAATTGTTTGACTTAAGTGAAAGTTACGGAGCCCCCGAAGTCCTGAAGGATCACATTTTTTTAATCTTGTGAGCACACAATATGGATCGATATAGATCTGCACAAGATCCATGTCTCATGCCAATAAGATAATAATGTGTGCACAACATTAAAAAATCTTTTTACACCTACTGTAAAATCAGCCTGAAGCAGCAGTACAAACCGATGGATACATATCCTCTTATTTTAAGTTAGGGAGGAGGGCACGCCAGGGGTCATCACTCAGTCCTCAGAACCACTGGCGATTGTAATTAATGAGGATTTTCATGGGGTGTCATATAATGGCTTTGTCCATAAACTTATGTTATATGCAGATGATATTCTTTTGTTTGTTTCAGACCCTCAAACATCAATACTTCTAAACACAATAGATTCTTCAAAGTTTCCAGGATATAAGTTTAACTGGACCAAATCGGAGACACTTCCTCAAACATGATTTTGTCCAACCACGCTCTTTCGGGCTGAGAGTTTTCTCGCCAAATATGGACGACATTGTGAAAGCAAATTGTGGCCCTCTAATTCAAAAACTTTTTCAAACTTCTCAAATGTTTCCGAAATGAACTGTGTCCAAAAACTTAATTACTTGCTTCATTTTCTTCCTCTGGAGGTCCCCTCTAAGTACTTTAAGATATTTGATGGAATCTGTGAATAATTTCTTTGTAATGGTGAGCATCCATGTATGAATCTAGGGAAGTTACAGCAGCCAGTCCAACAGGGAGGTTTAGGGCTCCACCAATGGTACCTTACAGAGCAGTCTGTCTTGACTCCTCTTCCTCTATTGCACCATTTGTCCACTAAACCTTCAAAACATATTGAAGCTCACCCAATTATATCACATATTCAGGGAGTAATAAAGAACTGCAGAGACGATGAAGCTGAGTCCTTATAAATAAAGATTCTGGTTGAATAGAAGCTTTGCACTGATAAGCTTCTCTTTTTGTTGAAGGAATGTTTTGACAAAGGAATCCTCACACTGGATTTGTATTAGGATACACTTAAATAACTTGATAACCAATTGCTACAATATGGTTTATCTAGCTCTCAGTTCTGGAGATATTTACAACTATGACACACTAAAGATGATTTTTGGGTCAAGTCTCCAGAGATTTTGAAAATATCTTGAAGGTTTTTGGTGAAGGACATGAGGCATTCAAATATTACAAAATGTTATTGTCCAAAACAAAAACAACGAAACTGTGGCAGCTCTGAAAGGTGTTTGGGAAAAGGATTTGGGTTTATCATTTGATGAAGATAAATGGGATCAAATTTGTGGCAATTCTCCTACAATGTCGAGGGATTTGAGGATAAGTCTTATACAGTTTTAAATTCTATATCGTTACTATTGAACCCGGAGTAGGTTACATAGACTTGGCTTAAAGGATTCTGCGACTTGTTGGAAATGTACTGTGGCTATGCCTCAACATCCAAAACTTCTGGGTAAAGATTTACAGCTATATTATAGATGTTATAGGCTCACATTTTGCATTCTGTCCATGTTTTGGGGATGCGGTTCTATCGGTGCTCCCTCAATTTATGGAGAAATGGACCCAGACAGCATTAATGATAGGGCGGCAAAGTATTCTCAGGAACTGGAAAGCACCTGGAACACCTACTTTTCAGGATTGGGTAACTGAAATCAGAAAGGGTTGTAATAGGACAGAGAAATATTGGCTTAAGTGGGGAAGGTATATTGCTTTTATAAGAGTAAGGGTAAGATGGAAGCACAAGAATCACAAGTACTTTCAGGTGGATTTTATGATCTTAAAGGATTAATGTAATTATTTACCCCTCATGTTTTTGTTCTCGGGTTTATGCGGGTGGGGAGGGAGCAATGGGGATTTAAGATGCATTTGGACACTGGATTGTTGCTCTCCGGTTGTTTTGTATATTGAAAAATAAAAATTGCAAGTCATAAAAAATGAAATCGTTTTGGACTGCAGGACCTCCATAAAAAGTGCTATTAGTTTAGCACATTCTGAATTTTACTCAATCCGCACCGCCTACTCTTGGATTAGATTAAGTAAATAAAGGAAATTGAATAATAAGAAGAAAAACATTTTATTTATTTAGCACTTGTCAAAACCAGAGATTACAAAGAAAAAACAAAAAAAGCAAATGCAAAATCATATACACACACAAAGTAGAGAATAGTAAACCATAAAAATTTACATCCGGGTCATATAAAAAATAAATCGAACCACTCAATTGTTGAATTACTTTCCAACAAGATTTAGATTTACAAGTGTGGGAAATAAAAGCCAAAATAATGACTGACTTTAAAGTGCTCATTACAGATGAATGTGTGCTCAATTAAAAGTCGTTACTTGAGACGACTGAACAGCAATGTCAGCAACATCTGCGCGCACAGACTAGTTACAAGCTGTTATTTTCAAGCTCTGACCACATCAGCAGTTCAGTACACTTTGCCCCAACTTCTTTGCCAGCGTGCATTTGCAGCAGCTGCTGATTGATGGGATCTGGGATTGACGACAGCTCTCCAGTGAGTAGCTGGCTGCCATCTTAGATACTGACTGTCCCCCCTCCTGCTGTCTGTACAGAAACAAACACCTGTAGGATGTGTCAGAGTCAGTTTAAGTTGCAGTTTTAAAATCAGTTCGTTCTTAGGTCAGAGGTTTTACCCACCACGTGAGTTCAGGCACTGAAATCTCTAGAAACATGACCCCCACATGGCTGCTAAATCATCTTTCCATTTATCATAAAAACTCACATTTTTGTTTTGTTCATGCCATTCCATATCTGCGGTGTGTACCTCGAGCACATGCTCAGTCCATGTGTATGTAAATGAGCATGCATACTTGGGATATACTGAGTATTTGCTTGTCTCCATCTATCTGATCCCCAGAAAGGATCAGGAGTTTCATATAACAGGACCAACCCTTTGGGTAACCGTTACATCCAACCAAAACTTATGCACATTCCCCCCCCTCCCCGCTCATTTCAGCCCCCCTCCCCAGTCCGTTTGGAAGTCAATAAGAGAGACCCTCCAGAGACGCATGTACACTATCACAAGAACTCCCCGTTTGATGCCAAACAGCTCCGTGAGCACCAAGACAATCATGCCTGTGCCCAAGAAAGCAGGTAAGAAACCATCCTCACCTGGATCTCTGTGGGGACCTGTGAGGGACATCATACCATGTGCCATGAGAGTGAAAGCATCACCTGTTTGCTGTTTATCATTGAAACTGTATTACAATTAGAGTGCGTTGTGCTTACATTTCTTAGCAAATATAGAAGTTAAAATCAGTTTTTAATCATTTAAAGATATAATTTAAGTGTTTTTTGTAGTTCTGTGATTCAAATTTGGTAACGAGGTCCGAGTGAAATCGGTAATGTTTGCTGCTTTTGATTGCTTGTTACCATGTGGCCTCTAAACTCACAGTTCAGTTTCTAATTTTAGTCATCTTTCACGTTTCATAGCTTTTTTTCCTTTTCTTCCGCACTGAATTTGCAAAACGATAACTCCTATCTTACTATTAGCACTGTTAGAGCATTTTCATATTCTAAATTATAATTATTTACTTTGTTCTTTGCGCAACGCCGTCTGTAAATGTCCAAATTTCACATAAAGATCCCATCAATGATCATTATTTTAGCAATTTTGTTTTTATTCAAAGTGTGTCACCGCTTTAGCTGATAAAACTTTATTAATTGCTTGTCACAGTGTTTTATTACCAATTTATTACGTGTTTCATAGTTGTTTATTTGAGGTTGTTAAGTTGCCTCATGCTGACCATCCGCTCCGAGCCAAACATCCTTCCTCACCTCGGATTCTGCCAGTTTTCTCAGGCCCATTAATCATATCAACAGAGTGCATGTAAGAGCTTCTCCCCGGGCGGTTATGGTTTCTTCTGCACTTGTGCCGCCGCTTACCAAATTCCCTTCACTGTCAGAGCCTCATCTGCAATTTCAGAGCTCATATTTCTGTCTGTCTATCTCGTTTTTCTCCCTACGCAACATGACGCGCCTGCCTCAGCATGCTCGCATTGCTTCATCCTCTTTCTGTCACTGCTACAGGTGGTTGCTTCATATGAAGATCTATTGTCCCCCTCCTGCTTCTGTTGGATGCTTCTAATCCTTGCTCAGTGTTTCCCATTCCACAATAGCTTCCATCACTCAGACGTCCCTCTGCCCCCCTTCCAGACTCCCAGCCCAAATGTTTCTAATCCCTCCTCTGGCAGTCACAGTAATGAAGTGTGAAATGCTGCACAGTAATTCAAGTCCCAAAATGTAAAAGCCCGTCTCGGTTTTATAAATGGCTGCTTGATTCTGCCATTATGTAACACGCTGCAACCCAGCCTCTGCACTTTTAACTTCTCCTCAGGGAATTAGTACCATCAAAAGTTGACTTTGTCACCATAACTGAAAGATAGTCTAATAAACTAATGTGATTAGCTAAAGCTGGTTCCATAAAATACACCAAACATGATTGAATAACGTGTTTAATATGATGATTTAATAGATCAGTCCCTTTTCCTCTTGAATTCTTCCTTCTTCCTTCATCCGTGTGCCTCTCCGTGTGTTTTATGTCCTCCTCATCTCCGCCTCACCTCATGTGCGCTCATCACCCGCAGGGCTTCCAGCCAGGGAATCTTGACAGGAACCAGAGGGATGAGCCTGGGCTCACGCCACCTCTGCTCATCTCACTATCTTCTGATCTTGCTGTCTCAGCGGGATGTTTTGAACCTGATCTGCACAGATAATGTAGCTCTGTCCCACTGAGAGGGGAATCTGGGGAGGGAGACAGTCCACCGTGCGATCGTCCAAAACAAATAGCCCTCATGGAGCATCGGGAGAGCCGACGTTGACCTTTTGGCTGTTGACTGTACTGTTCGCTCCTTTAAACATGTGCTCAGAGGACGAAACTCATGTTTAGTATCTTGTCGTTGGCAGGAATCCATAGAAAAATCTGTCTCACTGAAGATCTTTCATCCTTTTGAAGTCATACACTAATCCAGCTCAGTTGCTTGACAGTTTTTCCTCTCACTCCAACAGCTTCATCCAGATATTCATTCATTATTCTCGACTTGATTCATGAGGCGTCTTTTTTATGATCCCTCTGCCCTTAAATATTTGAACGCCTCACCCCTCCCTCTTGCATCCAACTCTGTCTCCTCCATGTCTCTATTGCTGTGATGTCAAGTCATCAATCTTTTTGAGTATCTGTTTATCTCTGCGTGGCTTTCCTGTTGATCCCGCTGAGCGTGGACAGGCATCCGCAGGGGGCTAACCTCCACTGAGCCGCCGGAGAGCTGGCATATCTCCAATCACCCACCCCGCGCAATGCCAGCCTGATATCTCACTCCAAGGTTACCCGAGGTGTTCCCTTCTCCGTCCTCAGAAAGAGGCCATAAGCATCTTGAAGATTTGAAGATGAATTTATGTACAGTGTAGCGTTTCTCCGAACGTCTGTCTTCTAATCCGTCCTCAGTAATTCCTCTTAATGCTTTGATGAACGCAGCGTGATTCCGCACGGCTTTTCTTTCATCGTGTCCCTGTCTCACCTGCTGTGTTCCTTTATGGACGATATCGGGGAAGGAGGGGAAGAAAGACGGATGAAGTGATCTGTCACCAGCGTCTTTCTGCTCCATCAATTTCCAATGACGACTACATGGCCTTTACTCTATCCCTCTCTGTCCTGCCAAATGTCTCCCACTGTCCTCATCTGCTGATCAGTATTATGTACAAACAATGTATGCGGACTTTCTTTTCAAGTGCTGCTGGAATCAGTAAAGACATGGGGACAATATCCAAACTCAAATCTGCTCTGTAATTGGAGCCTAAGCCTCAGTAGGGTCCAATTAATATTTCTGCATGCCCAGTCAATTATCACATTTTCTGCTCTTAGTGGCTTCAGTCAGGTAATTGTTTTCGACATAATAGCCTCCTGCGTAACAACAATACTGTATATATTTAGATTTTTAATTACAGCACACAGTCTTTCAGGCTTTAAAGGAGGAGCTGTGGATCAACAGTTTTAAAGTTGGCCCTCTCTCCCTGAGGAAACCCCACAACCCCTCTCATTACATTAGCCACACTTAAAAGAACCGCAGGCCAACACGACTCAAGGAAAGCGATGCCACCCCCTCAATCACATCCGACGATTGCAGATGATACACCAGACTCCAGCTTGTCTTGTTTTGCTGCTGGCGTCCTCCCCAGCAGAGGGTCACGCAGGCCGCAGAGGTTTCCTCAGGCTCAGTCAGACATGTGCCGGGATCGCCCATCCCGCCTGAAAGAGCTGAGTCTCCTCTTCAGGCACACGAGCGCCAGCAGTGCTGGGATCAACACCAACAGTCGCATTTTTTTAAAAAAAGGCATTCACTGGGGTCACTCAGCGCGTTTACATTCATGTTAATAATCCAATAACAACACATAAAGGCCAAGCTTTACATAAGCAAACACCTGAACCTTAAAGATCTTCTCATCTGCTTTCATTCTACCCAAACTACAGATACCAAACCACCACAGATATTGTGGCAAAAACAGCCCTAAACCAAGAGGCACTGCAGCATTTCCCCAGCAAATGGCCAAGTATCATTTGAACCCATAAATCTTTATTATAAATTTGAATAGAGATGTCAAAGTTCCCAAAGACATCAAGTATGTCCAACTGAAGTAAAGAGAAAAGTGAGAAAAGTGAGAGTCAGCGAGTGTTGGAACAAGCTGATAGAGAATGTATGTGTGATATTCTCAAAGTGAGTGGGAAAATGTTATTTTTAACATTAAAGGTAAGAATTTATGGGGAGAAACTGGTGGTTAAGGTTAAGTATACACAAATATGTCTTAAATTAAGTATAAAAGCCTGCTCTCAGGCCCACTAATGCATTTACTGCACAGCCATGAGCTACATGAAAGTCACAGTCAGAAGCACCCTTATATGGGATCAGGGAAATTGAGGCCGTTCTGTCTAATTTTGGCGATAGCAAAGGACACACAAATCAAGCTAATGTGCTGACGTAACAGTCTGATACGTGAGGAAGAATGATGAGGAGTTAGTTGTAATTTGAGAAACTGTAACTTGAACGGGGATGTCTCGCGCAGAGGGGTGCAGGATGGCGACCACGCCGGCCAGTATTGGATCGCAGCTTTCTCCGAATGTCAGGAGACGCGGTGACTCACGAAGTGGAGGAGGAACAAACGAGGAGAGACTAAACACCAGCCCACAGCATGACAAACATGTCCCCCCCACCGGTGTGAAGTAACAGCATCATACAGAAAGTATATTCTTAGAACGGGACTCCTGCTGTCAGCGGCCATGATAACAAATGCATGCTGCGGCCTCCGGATTCCTTATGTTGAAACCTGAACCTCGGCTGGCACGGGGGAAACTTCATGAATCGGTGCTGAGCCGACATAGCACACATACTCCTCTGTGATCTATTGTATGTTGAGAGTAGTCGGTGATTTACTGTATATGAATGAAGCACTGACGAAGGGAGAGGCTACAGAGAAAGATGAGAAGTAGCTGGTTGGAGTTCACTGTGCCACCCTGAAGAGTGTTTACATTTATAACAAGCCAATGTGAGAAGAGCCTGCGAGGAGAGGCCATAAAACCCATTTTATATATCTCTTTGTCTTAAAATGACTCACTTTTTCTTTTCCAGGAAGGAAAAACAGCAGTGCAGCAGAAGGTAAAGAACAACATGGTGTATTGTATGGAAGTCTTTGTAAATCACCAAACGATAATAAAAATCATTTGTTAAATTAAACAGATGGCGTGATGTAAATTTGATTATTTATCTCTAATTCTCGTGTTATTTCTCTCGTCTGTCACCTCAGAAAAGCTGCCGCCATATGAGCCAAACGTCCCCGAACCAACCACCAGGGCCGACTTCATGAAATGTAAGGCCTTCTAAGGCTCTTTTAAAACATTTTAAATGTCCTATGTGAAAGAAACATTATCTATTAATGGCCACACAATATTAATTCAAGCTGGAAACTGTGTGAAGTCTTGAGTGTGCCAAGATAAATATCCTAAATTAATTAAATCATAATAAAATAAAATACATTAAAACAATTCAGAAAGTAAACAATTTAGGTTTAAGGCCAAAATTAATAAAAAAGATTAAATATAAAGATTAAAAAGATTAAATACACATCAAGACAGAATTCATCACTTTAAAACAGAATAATGGGATGAAGTTATTTATTTACACATCTACAAATAAATGTAATATCACTTTTGTTATCATCATAGTAGTCATTTAAATACCGATTTAATAAGCCTAATTAAATGTAAATATATATAATGTTCAATATATCTATTTGAGAACACATCAAATGAGCCAGTAAACAAATCTTTGATAATTAAATGACGTACTACAGTACTACTACCTTTTACTGTTACTGTACACCCGTCTACCACAGTATTATATTCTATTTTATTTCATATTTCATATATATATCTTATTTCTATATTTTGGCTGCTTGCACTCTAATTAGATTTTACTTATGTGACTTTTTTCTATACATATTTGTGTATTGTTGGAGGGAGCCTGACAATCTGACTTAATATCTTAATTCAAACTCAGCCTGACTAATTAAAACTTTCCCTGCTAACCAGTGGGACCTATTCATACTTGACTTAAATAATCACGTGAACAGACACTGAATATTCATTTTGACTTAATTTTTTCCATCCTCTCTGCTGTCTACTCTTCAGATCTTTGTCTGCCTCTTGATGCCGGCTTTATGTAAACAGCTTCTGCCTCCTCACCTTTAGCCTCCCACTTTCTGCCTGTATTTTCTTTCCTCTCCATTCTCTCAGATTGGGTCCCCCTCTCTCTGGATGATAAAACTGCACAGAAACTGTTGTGGATTTCAGAGAGCGGGACCAAAGTGGCCCGTACATCAGATGCAGTCTGCCCGTATCCCAACAGGCCCGAGAGATACGAACACTCACCACAGGTAGGCCCGGCGGTGCTCAGTTTAGGGAGTAATCACACCTGCAGTGGTCTTAATCATAGAAAAAAGGTTATCTTTATTATATTTGGTTTATTTTGGGTCGCACTTCACCGCTTGTGAATCAGTCACATGGACACACATGTTGCTTGGTAATTGGACAGAAACATCTTACCATCTTTAATTTAACTTTAAATTTAGCTAAACATAATGGACTTGTATACTCTCTTTGCTGTCATTTACATACAGAAGTTTATGTATTGCACCCTCAGTTCACTTAGTCATGTCAGGCTATCAAAGCATGAAGAACTGCCGGCTGTTAGATGTTAAAATCAGTCTCTTTCAGAAGTACTCAGATCTTTTACTTCAGTTAAAAGTACTAATACAACAACGTGAAAATACGTGAATGTGAAAATATGTTGGAGCAGCATGTTACTGTTGGAGCTGCTCCAGGTGGAGCTAGTTTGAACTACTTTATATACAGTTAGCTAGTTCAGTCCAGTGGTTCCCAACCTATGGGTCGGGCCCCTCCAAAGGGTCACCAGATACACCTGAGGGGTCGTGAGATGATAAACAGGAGAGGAAAGAAGAAACAAAGTTTGGACACACAAATTCTTATTTGTTTGTTTTTTTTGTTGTTGTCTTTGCTTTTTAGTGAATTCTTGCATAATTTTACCTCTTTGGGCCTTTATGAGTTTGTTTAAATGAAACCATGTGAGAATTTTAAAGGGAAAATGTTTCTTTTGTGGAACTTCTAACAACTCTGACATCTGAAACATGACAAGGGGTCCCACGTAGGCTCACAAGCCAAAAAGGTTGAGAAACACTGGTTTTATCTTTTACATTTATTAAGGTTATCATGTGTTCTTTACGTAAAATCTTAATCTGAAAAGTAACTAGTAACTACACCTGTTAAATAAGTGTAGTACAATATTTCCCTTTGAAATGTATTGGAGTAGGGGTAGTAGTAGTATAAAGTAGCCTAAAATGGAAATACTAAAGTAAAGCATCCCAAAAACTGTACTTAATCACAGTACTTTAGTAAGTGTATTTTATTACTTTCCACCACTTGTTTCTTTATAAATACTTTTGGGGATTCTGAGTTGTTTCCTGCAGTTATTTGAGAATAAATTAAATACTCAATAAACTGCATTACAGTTGCAGTTATTTGGTGTCGCTGAAGTGCACATGACAACATGAAGTAGTAAACACTGGTGTACACCATCTGTACTGTAATACTTTCTCGGCACACATTCTGAGTGGGACTGCAGCTAATTATTTGCGTTATCAAGTAATCTACAGGTTATTTTATTAATTAATTGTTTTTTCTATAAAATATCAGAAAAATGTGCATTCTAATTTCCCAGAGTTTGATGTAAAAGTCTTGTTTTCTCCGACCAACAGTCTAAAAACCAAATATATTCAGTTTACTACCATACGTGACAAAGAAAAGCAACAAACCCTCACATTTTAGAAGATGGAACAANCAACTCATTTTTTGTAACCTTGGACTGTAGGTCACCTCATTTCCTGCTGTGCCCTCCTCCCTTCTTCAGGTGCTGTGTAAGGAGAATCTGCTGGGCTATCGCGGGTACTGGGAGGTGGACTACGACGGCTGGGTGGTGATTGGGGTGGTCAGTGAGAGCGCACCCCGGAAGGCCCAGGACGGGGCCTGCGGCATCGGTGAGAACAGCAGCTCCTGGGGCGCCGGCTGGTCTGGCTCCTGCTACCAGGTCTGGAACAACAGCGAGAACGTGGACGTCCAGCTCCCCCTGACCTCCACTATGGGCGTCTACGTCGACCAGCCCGCCGGCATCATCAAGTTCCTCTTGGTGGAGGGAGAGGGCGAGAAGGAGGTGCGGCTGATTCACAAGTTCAAATTCAGCATCCAGGAGAAGATTTTCCCCGGGTTCTGGGTTGGCACAAATTCGTTCTGCCTTATTCGGAAAAAGGATCAGTGACACAGTGGAGGGTTTAGCACGCAGAGGGGGGAGGAAGTTTAAATTTAAGAAGGCGTCAGGAGGGAGATGTTTGGGGAACAAGTGTCGGAGTTGTAAAGCAGAACTAAAGCACGTCGTGACATCTTTGTAGATAGTGTTTGCTTTCTCTGGTGCATGAAGAAAGCTTATTTATTTCATGTTATATCCAAAGATGTCGAATTACTTTATTTACCACTGTGTATCTATTTATGTATTATTTAACTTAGAATTTAAGGCAAGGTCTTGTATGTTTCAGTAACACGCAGGACTCTGCATGTACTAGAGTGCTTGCTTAACTTAAGAGCCTGTATCTTTTTTTATGTGCTGAATGTAGTCAATAAATCAACTGTTGTGTAATAACCACATTATTTTTGTGTGACTCTGCATATCAGGGTAGAAATCAGATATTAACTCATTTTCTTCCCTTGTACAGTAGAGTGCTGATGCCCTCTAGAGGCCTTTAATGGTACTGCATCCTCACATAATTATACAAAGAGTCTTTTTTTCTCTTGGTGTTGCTCCTTTATTTGAAACATAAAAGTACTTAACAGAACATTTATTTGTTTTTTTGAAATGTCAGAGATGGACATTTGTTCCTTTCAAATCAACCCATCTCTCTCTCTCTCTCTCTCTCTCACACACAGTTTCTCATTCATTCAGTCATTTCAACAAGATACCTGGAGCCCAAAAAAAAAAGAAAAAAAAACAGCATCCCCTATAACTCAGTATTGATTTACAATCATTCTATCAGTCAGTCATTCATTGGCAAAAGTAAAAGTACAAATAGGCATGTTATGAGGAGGTGCTGGTGTCCTCCGCTCACATTTTGAAAAGCCACAAGCTTCATGTTAAGTCAACCATTTC
>NTHP01000755.1:28724-40379 GCA_003416845.1 Oplegnathus fasciatus
TGCTGTGCTGAATGACGGCGGGGCCACGAGCTAGAGCTTGGAGACAGTTAGCTTAGCTTAGCATAAAGACTGGAAGCAGGGGGAAACAGCTAGCCTGGCTCTCTTCAAAGTTCAAAAATACCGCCTACCAACACTTTTAAAACTCACTAATAAACACGTATTTCATTTATTTAATCTGTACACACACACAGAAATGTAAAAACGACTATGTTAAGGGGGAGTCACATGTTGGAAGTATTTCTTCCCTCAGGAGCAGCGACTTCCCAGGGTCTTGTTGTCTGTCAATGAGGTTACCAGGCATGTCGTATTATTCAGGCCGTAAAATAAGTTCATGTCAACCTTCTGGTTGTAATTCCAAGTTGGACTTTCAGGAATTTCTGATTCCCACTTCATGAAGTGCCACAAACTGTTGGCAAAATGGCTGCAAAACCACCATCGCTGGCAGTTACATCGAAATACTAACACTAATCCATTCACTTTATTTAAAAAGGAGCTATACAGTTTGTATACTTGCTAAATTGCTCCAAGTATGTAGTTTGCAAAAGTAGCTAATTTCGGGTATTAAAATGATGTGACTGCAGGGCTAGCACTCATGAAGGCAGCATATCGACGCTGGGTGGATGGATAAACACCTGCAGGATGTAAGTCCCCGACCCACACCTTCTCATTTTACATTCCTGTTTATGTACACATTAAAAGAGAAATTATATAACTTGTTAATTAGTGAGCTTTAGAGGTGTTGGTAAGTGTATTTTTGAACTTTTGCTTCCAGACTATGCTAAGCTAAGCTAACTATCCCTCTGGTATAGCTCCAAGTAGGGCTGAACAATATGCAAAAAAAAAATAAAAAATCATATTGCGATTATTTTGACAGGTATTGCGATATGAGTCACGATTTTAGTGGGAATTTTTGAATTTCATTTTCACTGAAAAAAAATACAGAAATGATGATGAGGTGATTTTTGCTGGGGTCTGTACCAAACAAGCATGTTCCCCTACATCTGGAGAACACACACTGCTTCATTTATAATGGCAGGTTGTGACACATTTTACCTTTATCAGAAAATTGCAGCTCCTGCGATTTGGATATTTGCAGTTGGCCATACTGCGATTTCGATAATGTTTCGATTGATTGTTCAGCCCTAGATCCAAACTTCAGACATGAGAGAGGCTTCGTTTTTCTGCTTTATCCTTTGGAAAGCGATGTTAAACTGGTCCTTTAAGCTGATTTAATATCATGTTTCAGAAGACTGACCGAACTGCCACACTTTGTCATGCATCTTTTCAGATAACGTAGCATTTAGCTTTAGAGCTACACATCGTAACAATGCTACCATCAGTCAGAACGGTGTCTGCGAGAGCGTTAGCATGCAGCACTGGAGCCAACGATCAACCGGGTACAGATGGTTGTTCCCAACGCTCTCATCACTTCACAGGTAATTTAACCAAAAGGGCAAACTTCCCAAAACCTCAGCACACAAGGCTGGTAACGATTAGCAATCGGCCGTGCCAGTTAGACTACTATACACCCTGTTTTAGTGTCCTTGTTGGTCAGTGCAGTGGGTCACTACACACACATCTTGAGGTCCAATCCTAATGTAGTGTTGTGGGATGTGTAGTAGCTAGTATTGTGAAATGTGTAGTGGTGAGGAGGGAGGGGGGGGGTATAGTGTTGAACATGTCATTAGTGTTCAGAACAACATGTCTTTTTGTCAGTTACTCCTCGAAGCATGTGCCGTTAATTTTGGTTAGTGAGAAATAAATGGAGGTACTAGCTTTTACGCTGTTTCACGTACTGAACGTCACATCTGCCAGCCGACCCAGGTCTCCTCCCCTCATCACAACCTCCCTCCACATCTCTTCCTTTATCTCTCTGACTCTCGCCCTCTATCCCTTTCTCTTTCTCCCCACTCGCCTCGCTCCCTCTCTCAGTGCTTAAGGGAGAAGTCTCCTGTGTTGAGACGGGGCCGAGGCAGGGCCCCAAACATTTCTGTCCCGTCGGTGGCTCCGGGGGCCAGCAGGGCCTTCATACTGGCAGCGATGTGCTCCAGGTCAGCGCAGCCCACCTGAAAGACAAACACACAGTGTGTTGACATGATCTTTTAAGCTAACTTCTAGCAGGATCGTTTTTCAGTTTCTTAAAAACGGTGTTTCTGAAATGTTATTTGTAAAAATATTTGACCTCACACGAATGTCGCACCCCCTTTATGGTCACATGAACGCACGGAGCCATCGTGGCCATTAGCTGGTGCATCAGAAAACTGAGAACTGAATAGTTTCTTTGTCTTGGTCTTCAGACAGCATGAAATATGTCAGGATCAACTGACACCAAAATAGTTTTTTTGTTTTTTGTTCCAATTCTCAGGATGTCTGCTTTTCAGTTTAAATCAGGCTGATGGAAACGGGTCATATATCTGAAGTTAATTCTTAAATAACGAGTATATTCCATGAAATGACATTTAGCTGCTCTTATCATGAGGGGGGACACACCTGCAAATTTCCACTGACCTGTTTCGCTTTGAAATATATTAGAGACAATAACGGCAGTATCGGGAGCGGCACGGACATGGGAGAGGGTGTCTTTATATTAAAACAATCCTGAGACTTTTTTAAATAACACACTTCTATTAGACCAAATCTACTGAGCTGTGTATCTATCCTGAATTAGAAAAGCTCAGTCACATTTTGTGTTTTATTCTTCTTTCCCTACAGCTATAATCAGCACACACAAACAGACAACAGCACTAAGTTTCTGTAATTATTTCCTAGCAGGCGAACCTAGTCGAATTATTGAATGACTACTAACTGAGCAGTCTCAGGGGTCTGTGCCAAGAAGCAGGTTCAGCTTAGTCTGGCTCTCTTTGGGTTACCTGGTGTCACTGATCCGGCTACTGTGTAAGGGTGTACACAGGAAAGAGGCAGCGTCATCAGATCCATGAGCGCAAAACTTAATATGACACGAGATGAAACAGCGACACCTGTGATATTCAGCGATATTAAAAATAAGGCTTTAAATAAGCGCAGGAGTTATTAAAGAGGCCTTTTAAACACGCTCAGCGTTTTCACCATGTTTAATCTATAGTGAGGAAATAAATGGATAATCCATTTATTTTCCATGGTGACATTAGTGCCTTTTTGCCTGATGATGAATAAACTATTTTGAACAGATGATACACTTTAAAACTGTTCAAGGTAAAGCTGGCTGTTTCTGCTGCCGGAGCAGAGAGAAAAAAGTACAAACAATATGTGAAAGAAAAAGAAATCCGACTTGTATTTATAATTTATTGAGCTCATTAACTCTATGTGGTTTCTTCTCTGTTAAAAAGGTGACAGCGACACCATCTCGTTGAGTCTAAAAAGACTTAATACTGAGAAAGTCCCCTCGTGTTATCAGGAACATTGTGACGTTGTTAGTGTGGTAAATTATCTCTGATATAATGATCGTGCTGGCAGCAAAGCGACTCTACTGATCTATAAAAATGTCGCTCTTTGATCTTTATTACTGTCAGTATACTGTAAACTCGGTCCTTTTGTTCCCGTCAGGATCCTGTAGCAACAGGTTTTAATCTGATCTTCTGAAGTTAACCTGCTCCGGAGCAGAACAGGTTACCACGGTGATCTACCCCTGCTTTAATGTGAGCCAGCTTCATGCGATCAGAAAACTTGAGTTAAGCCCAAAGATAGCTGGCTATCCCGCTAATCTCTCTGTGTGATACAGAACATTTTAATCTCTGCGTGCACAGCAGCAGCAGCTCTGTGCTTCTGTAAACCGACGTGTGCTCACCCGTTCTCCACTGTTGCTGTCTCCTTGAGCGGATCTGCTTCCTCTGCAGCCCCACACAGGCACAGATACAGGCAGCGAGCGGGCCAGGGCCATGGGGTGGGCGTGACGGGACGAGTACGCGGCCTGACCCACGGCCATGCCACGCGACGGCGGAGGAGCGTCCTCGCTCAAAGAGCCTAAGACAGGTGGAAAAACATGTGTGGATAATGCACTAATGCGACCTCTTTGAGTCAGCACACCAGACTCTTACCATCAGTGCTCTCCTCCTCGCCGTCCGACTCAAAGAACGGCTCGCAGTCCCGAGACAGAGAGTCCTCGTCCATGGAGAAGACACCTGAAGCAAAATGACGATAAAGGCTCAGAATGGATGAACATCAAAGTATTTAAAGATGCAGATTAACCGCTTCGCTCCTCACCAGCACTTTCATTCCCATAGGGTCTCCTCTCATCCATGTCCTCCTCCTCTTCCTCGTCCTCGCACTCCTCTTCCAAGTCCACAATCCCAGACCTCTGCCTCCCCCGCTCGGCCTCCATCGCACTCTTCTCCCGCTCCCTCTCTCCGTTACCGTTCTGCCCGGCGCCCTGCCCGGTCGCAGCTCCTGAGCTGTAGATTGACGGGTAGCTTTGGGAGTACAGTCTGCTGTTGGGACTGACTCCGCCCACGTCTCCTGTAAAGCTCTGGAACAACAAACAAACAAACAAACAAACAAACAAACAAACAAAACCCACCACATTATGTATGTGGACATTTTGAATCACAGTGCAGTGTGCAGCTCATGCAGGCCACTCACCCCCCTGTGTCCGGGGTCAGAGGTCAGGTCCACCACCAGCTTGGTTCCTCCCTCTCCTCCTGACTGGCGTGTGTGCTTTTGGGCTGTTAGCATGGTCGTGGAGTGCAGCACGCCGATGTCGTCCATGTAGCGGCGCGTCGACTCGGCCAAGAACCCTTGACCCCATACATTATAGGAGAAATCACACTCCTTAGGAAAGGCACTGCCGCTCTCCCGTTTCCTCCTCCCATCTGCGTCTCCGGCCGTCGACCAGAACTTCTTACACGCTGTAAGTATGGCCAGGTCGCAGCCAGACTTTTGGCAATACGCTTCCGCGGCAGAAAGTAGCGCCAGCCAGCTCTCTTTGTGGTTGTCTGGGATCTCGGGCTCGGTTGACTTGGTGATGGAGGCCATAATGGTGCTATGTACTGTTTACAGCTTCCTCAGATGGACTGACGTGATGAGAGCGATGCTGATGAATGATGAAGAGTTTTGAGGTTTGGACTAATCAGAAGCTTGGATACTGCTTGATTTCGGGTGGGGGGTGGGGGGGGCACCAAACTGAATACAGTATTGAAGTTAACTTTGGTAGCTGTGGTGTGTCTGACTTTGCTCAAAATGCGGAAAAAAGAAAAATCTCTTTATGTTTCTTCTGTTCCTGCTGGTGAACGGTTACGTTTTTGCACTGGTGAAGATGCAAGGGGACAATTATGATCTACCAGGTAGAGAGGCACTGGGTGACTTTAAGATATGATACACTGAGACACACTGGAGAGCCAGGGGAGAGAAGAGATGTTGCCAATTTGCTGGTGATACCTGGAAAAAAAAACAAAAAAAACCAAACAAACATAAAATCAAAAGTTAGCTGTCACTCAGTGCAAATCTTCTCTGCAGAGGGTTTGTGAATTGAGTGATTGCACATTTAAAAACGCGCACATAAACAACCTGATCACACTGATCTGCCCTCTGGTTGTCGCAGCCCTCTCCACCTACATGAGCTGACAATGCTAACCAGTGTAGCTGCTGTAACGTTAGCTGCTGTGGCTCTGTAATGACCCTGCTCTCCACGGATCCTCTTTGCTGCCACCTTTTCTGCAGCCTCGCTTCAAACTGCGCGGCTGCGGGCTCTCCTGCACGGCTGCTGCTGTCGCCGCTGCAGCTGTTGTTGTTGATCTTGTTGTTTATTCAGTGTTGTGTGCAATCCTCCTCATAATGGAACCACATTTTCACCTCCATTTTTCAGGCTTTAGCAGGAGGCGACACGCGCAAGTGTAAATTACAGACACGAGGGCAGGTGTTCACCTACCTGTTCGGTTTCCTTCTTGCGCGTTGCCAGATGTTTATCAATCCTAAACTTTACTTCTTTTTGTCATATTTATTCCGCCTTCTCCAACGGTTTCTCTCCCCTAGCTAGGCTCTACACCAGCAGCAAGCCAGCGAGGATTAATAACGGCTTTTCCTGTCGAGAATTTCAAAATAAAAGCCCTGTCAGTAAACACGCGTTTTGTGTTGCTCCTTTACAAAGCTGTATCAGTGAAGAGGTATCTTATCCAAGTGAGGAATGTGTGGTAATTTAGTATAAATGAAGCTTTGTTTTGTGTCCGAAGCGACATTCAGTAAAATATAGGTGTTCTGCTCTCAGCAGGGATCAATAAAACATTATGTAATAGGTCAGTAATTTGTAAAAAAGAAAAAAAAAAAGTAACTTCCAAAAAAGTTTCCTGGAAAGAATCATGTAATTCAGTTACTATTGGCAAAAAAAAGGTACACTTCCAATTAATTAATTTAATTTATCTGAACATAAAAAAAATGAAATTTGTCTACAGACAAGCACAAAATTCAATACATATTTTCTTTCAAGAAAGATCCTGTTTTCCATATAATTAGAACCAAATTACATAGTTCTTTCTAGGAAACTTTCTACAAAATAACTAGGAACGTTTTAGGAACAATGTGGACCCGTAAAGTAAACATCAGTTGGATATATTGATATTCCATGACATCCATCTTTGATATTATGGAGGATTCACCCCGAACACAGTTTATCTGTAATAATATATTTTTAGTTCAAAGTTCAAATTAATCCTAAAATGCTCTGAATTTAACATGTGACCAAACTCTTTTAATTTGAAAGCTAGTGACGTCGGCACCCATCCGGTTTTGTTTTGGCTCGCTCTGGCTAACTTGACGTGGCTCTGACGTCACCTGTTTACTGACTTCCAATCGAACGCACGTTGCGCACGTGACTGGGCTCTGTGGGCGGGCTCGTACTCGCCTTGTTCTCGTGCACGTGTACACCCCACCTCACCCCTCCTCACCTCAGCCCACGAGCCCACCTACCAGCTGCTCGCAAGTTACATGATTACTTTGTTTTTCACAACAAAACAAAACAAGTCACAGCAGCTGTCAGATAAATGTAGCCACGAGGTAGAAACATAAAAGTACCAATAATGGTATTCATAGTCATGTTAACAGTATCTATTATTAATTAAATATATATATACACTTTGTTATCAAACAATAGAACCCCTGCATCATGTAAGTTATTCCAATAAAAGACCTTCAATAAAGACTGTGAAATGCTGTCTCATTTGATTGTTTTATTTTGAAAGTTTTCCTGAGTATTCACTGCCCTCCAGTGGTCACAGCAGGAACTGCACCACTACAATAAAATCGTGGCTAACACACAATGTTAATACCAGTATAATCACTATTAAAATCAGTATGTACAACAAATATTAGTGTGATTATTACAAATAAAAACACCAGTTCTGGTAAAAGCTGTATTACTACAGAATTGTTGTGCTAAACTATAATTTCCAGGGGTGCCCCCTGAAAGTCGATGAGGCGAATCATCTGTCGGAGACCCCTCAGTCGACTGAGATTCTTCAAGTTGAGCAGTGTAGGGTTTTTTGTCAGTCAGTGTGCATTACAATAACAGGATAAAACAGATAGAAGCAGTGTTTCCCATACAGAGGCTCTACTTGGGCGGCCAGTCCTGGTAGACTAAGACCCGCAGATAAAATCCGAACTCCAATTTTCACAGTGGGCTGGTTGCCAGCGGCAGCGCAGGGTGTAACCTGTGTAACGGCATCAACAGAAAGTTTGCCGATCCAGCAGGGAGTCGGGCCGGTCCGGGATCAGACACTGTCACTACAGCCGCTAACTGAAGGTCCGTCTCCAGAGCTGCCACCTGCTCTCCTCCCGGCGAAGCAGTCTCCTAGTGGCGGAGAGTGATGCGGAGGGAACTGAAGGTCGTCGTCCTTGTGATTAATATGGCCAAACTGTTTCATTTGTTTATTCGTTTACCATGTTCTTTTTAATGTTTAAAGTGAAAAAAAATTAGGCTAAGAGCTTGATTTAAACAGAACACGTATGCTGCCTGTCCGACAAATCCATACGGTGCCCGAGATTATAAGGCAGCAATTCAAATAGGCCGCAGTTCAAATCTTGCATCACATGCAGCTGACTTTTATTGATTTTTAAATGCTCAAAATAGGATGTTCCCATGACTCTGTTTCATTTAACTATGTTAAAGAAGCTCAATGGAACTTTTCATTTTGTGTTGATTTTGGTGGTCCCTGTGGACAAAGGTGGTAGTGTTTCACCTAAAGTTAGGTTACATGTTCCCTCCGCTTCACTCCCCACTGCAAGGAGACTACTTCTCTGGGAGGAGAGCGGGCGGCAGCTCCGGAGACGGACCTTCTAGTATCTCTTTGCCAGCCCGTAGAGCCCCATTGTGAAGACAGAGATTTATGAACACAATTATCCAAATGATGCAGGACATGTACATTTTAATTCACAGACCATTACACTCTGAGGTGATCCACAATTGGGTATTGGAGGTAACAAAGGCAAGTACCATACCAAACTAGAACAATATGACTATGGCTATGGCAAACATCGATGTGTTTTTTTCATTTAATTTATAAACGCTGCAGCCGAAGATTTTCCCACATTTTGCCTGCTGACATTACCTTACTACGCTGTCATTACTTCATGTGCCTGGAGAGGGCGCCGATCACAATGAGAACAGCAATCAACGTCCGCGATCAATCATCAGATCCACTCCATCAATACATACGTGGTTGTTGTTTCTGTGCAACACGTTTGTTACTCTACCAAAGCCCGACTCCGTGATTAGCGTGATTGCTTATGTTACCTTTCCAGACCCGCAGCTCCGAACTGGAACACGGCCTTTCAGTAATTATGATGCTGCAGCCTGAGCTCATCCAGACACTTTATGGCTGACTAAAGTAACTTAATTACCATCAATAGCATGAACTTTTCTCTGCTGCGGCACCGTGCAAGTACTCCTCTCACACACCTCCCACCACAAACCCGCTAGACTACGTCACATACACAGGTTACCCACAAGGATACACAAGGCCACCTTCCTTAAAGGAGGAGGCTCGGCCGGTAACACACATGTGCACTTAGGCTGTGGTTGTGCTAACCTAGTCTGTTAAAAAAACCCACTAGTTATTACTGTACTGAAAAATAACGATATTAATTCAAATAATTATTAAGCACCCCCTCTCTGTCTATCAGAACAAATATAAGGATGGAAGAAGAGGTCTTGCACAGATATTGTGATGTATCGTATTAAGATTAAGAATCGCCTGTATCGTGATATCATCATTATCGTGGGCAAAATATTGTGATCGTATCATATCGTGAGTATGTCTGTGATTCCCACCCCTATTATAAACCATATCCTCATCATCAACCTCATCTTCATCGTCTGCTCTGTCTTCATCTTCTTCTCCAGACTCTACATACTTGTCATCTTGCTCCTCTTGCTGTGAGTGTGTGAGCGGGTTGCAGCTTATACTATCATAGCCTTTGCAGAAGTGGTAGCTGGTACAGGCCAGGCCTGCAGCTGCGCAGTTGCACTTGGCTCTAACCCAGCTTTGCAGCTGCAACTGATCATGTCCAACAGGGCAGGAGGAGCAATGGGGCTTGCATCCAGGAAGGGCGTAATGACTTCCTCTCCTTCCTTCTCGCCTTCCTTCATGTCCTGTCCATGTCTTGGTGATGTCCACAGCTGGGAAGAAACCCCTCACTGCCTCTATGATCTGCAAATTAGTAGCTCCCTCCTGTGAAGCAGGTACTACCCTCATGGCCTTGAGCGCGGACACCTTCCCTTTCCCGACGGGATAGGAGGTGGTGTCACACCTGGAGAGAGCGTGCATAGCCAGGATAGAGCGACACTGCTCACCCATATTCTCTACTGTCGAACTGATGTTGAAAACAGTGCCATCCCATCTCTCCATCAGCAGGTGACATGTGATACCCACCTTCCAGCACCAATAGACCATGAGCACATGTTCTTCATCACTTTGTCACAGTAAGGTGGACAACGAGACAATGAGAGTCAGTGAGAGTTGGTACTCTCTTGAGCTGGACGATCACAGACTTGTTACCCTTTCTGAGGCATCCATGCTCATCGATTGTCCAGCGTCTTGGAATCCTTGTCCCCAATCTCCACCCACCAGACGTTGCGCTTGTTGCATCACAGCTCATTTACCATGTGGTGTGGCCATTGTCAGGCACCGTGGCTGACCTCGCAGCCAGCATGGTGGGTATCACATGTCACCTGCAGATAGAGAGATGAGATGGCCGGGAAAGGGAAGGTGTCCATGCTCAAGGCCATGAGGGTAGTACCTGGTGACCTGCTTCACTTCATCGGAGAGGAGGGTTTTTTTCCTGGCTCTGTACAACCAAAGGAAGTTGGCATCTCTGAACTTCGCCAGATATAACATTTACCAAAAGCGCAAAACTCCCCCAGCACTGAAGACACTGCCTCCTATGCAAGCCCTGTTGCTCCTCCTGCCCTGTTGGACACAATCAGCTGTAGCTGAAAAGATGGAATAAATCCATGTACAACAGCAAAGTGCAGCTGCACAGCACTGAGTTGAAGTTATTTCATTTATTTCAAATACAGAAGTTATCTGTCCAATCCAACCGATTCAGCGTCCGCTAAAACTTCTACATTGACTGAAACTTCATCAAAATTGGCTCACCCCAGTTTGAAATATGGCCACTTCTGGTTTAAACGACCATTTTGAAATTTGAAAATGTCAGAAATGGATTCAGCATCCTCAATAACCCTCAAAGCCACTCCAATATTGTCCAAATCAGCCAAACAGTTGCTGAAATATTGTCCATATAGGTGATCCTAATTAATGCTAATTGTGCTAATTGTGCTAATTGCCCAACATATGCAAGTTAGCATCCAGCACTTTCTAAATGCTGGGAACCCATACTGTACATTTCTAACATAAAACTTTGGGGTACTCAACATTTCCGGGTTCACATGCTGGCAAGTAGACGATTAAAGTTACGTCATTTATGAGCTGGGAGACCAGGAAGACTGCAGGATGTTTTGACATACTGGAAGACATTACATTTATTGAGTTGACTCATTTATCCAAAGGTACTTTCAGTAAGTGCAGTAAGTATAGTAATTCTCAGCACTGTATCAAATTATCAAAGGTACTCGTGCAGTTTGGCCTCTTAGTCGTATATACACAATATACAATTTATGGTAGAATCAGTGTTACAGATGTGTAAAAATATAATATTGTAGCTGGTTGAGGTGGAGCTACTTTTAACTTAATGTTTTTTGGTTGTCTTCTCTTTAGCAGTGGTCATATCTTATGAATTGGTCATATGAGATAGAACTTTATTTATCCAAAGGGAAGTAGTAAAGAGTGAAAATATCAAAATCCAAAATATACTCAACAAGGTTAACAGTAGGGAGTTCCTCATGTCTCAAGTTCAATAACTATATAATTATATAATAATGTATTTTGTATGTAAAATCTTTATTTGTAAATGAACAATACCCCTTAAATGTATTGGAGTAAAAATAGCAATATTTCCTCTGAAATTTACTGTAGAGTAACACAATAAAGAAGCAAAAAATAGAACAAGTACCTACAAACCAAATATTCTGGTATTTAAACCACTGGTGTCTAAAATATGTTGACCTCATACTAACAAGAATACCCTACATACAGTATAATGTCTCAGGAGATCTCCAACAACATGAATTAAATGAAAATATACACACAGCCCCACAAGCAGAAACACAAC
>NTHP01000755.1:48319-79264 GCA_003416845.1 Oplegnathus fasciatus
TTCGTGCCCCCTGCAGGAGGTGCTTTCCTTCCTGCAGGGGTTGTTCAATGGAGGCTGCGCCACGTCTACCTTGGGGGTGTTCGCGGCTGCAATTGCTAGCATCCTCAATGATCCTCAAAGTCACTCCAATATTGTCCAAATCAACCAAGCAGTTGCTGAAGTATTGTCCATATAGGTGATTATGCTAATTAATGCTAATTGCCCAACATACGCAAGTTAACATCCAGCAGTTTCTAAATGCTGGGGACCCATACTGTACGTTTCGAGCATTAAACTTTGGCGTACGCAACTCAGCAATTCAGCCAGAGCAAACCCCAGCGCTGTTTTGTCTGATGTCGCCGAAAAATCCAACCCGGTGTCAGGCATTCAGAATAACTATGAGAAACTAGAAATAGAAAACCTTCTCGCTGTTGGTCTCGTTTACTTATGTAGGTCATACAGATGCATCGGTATTAAATTGAGACTGTTTCATAACCAGTTAAAAACTCCACAGAGCTTGTTTAATGTGGTCGAAATCGTCACTGAAACTCATGCCAATTGATTTTCTGATTGCCAGATGGTGTGTATGAAAAAAAAGGGGAAAAAAGGAATGAATAGTCGAATCTTCGTATTGAACAGCCTAATCCTATTCGACTGACAAAATTCTGAGTCAGGCACAGCGTTGTGGTCACAGTGGGAAACTGCAACTCTGCATTAAATTCATGGCTAACAGACCCATGCAGAATGTAATGCATTGCAATAAAATGCAATAAATACTACCCTTCTGAATATATGTGTCAGTGGACAAAAGAAACTGTCTCGTTAGCTGTTGCCACCTGGGGGCAGCAGAAAGTTGTAAACACAAAGCTTATTATGTTTTAAGTTGGTGGTGAAGTTGTAAGCATACAGTTGCCTATTTACACTTCCAGCAGATACGGAGCAACATTATTAATTTGGAGTCGTGTCTCTGGCTTTCTGTCAATATTCACTCTCCTTTTACCTCTGGTTTGGTCTCCACCACCTCCTGAGGGAAATATCTGGTTCTTTAGCAGCTAAATGCTCCACAATGTTCACCAGCTAGTCACCAACTCTGTCTGCTGTTTGCTGCGGGCTGGTACACATGATGGGTTTCTAGAGCTTTTTTTAAATTCCTACATGCTCTATCTTTGTTATCCATCTGTGGAAGAAAAATCTTTGCTTGGGCCAGATGAGCTCAGATCTTCTACCACACGATCCATGAAAAACAACACTAAGTCTTCAGAGTCTGGTATTTTGTAGATTTATTGAACAAATGAGCAAGGTTCATCAAAACAGAGTTCAACAAATCGAGATGGTCCCGGGAGCAACTGAAGTCGCTCTGATGTGCATCATTTTTGTATGAAAACATATGCTCCGCCTGTTGGGTCATGGGACACTTCTGATTAGCCACTTAATCAAAACACGGAAATCACTGGTAGTCTCTGATTGGTTGATATAGGGTTATATGCTATTAAACCTTTATCCACATGGAGGCGCCATTATACAAGGAAACTATGTTTTGTAACTCCACTCCGCGTTGTGGCTAACAACGCCCCTTAGCTGTTCTAAAATTACTGTAAACCACGGCCTCTTGGGGCTTATTGCTTAATTACGTAACTGAAACTTCTGCCAAATTTTATCTCACCTGTTCAAGGCTACCATGTCAAGTTCCTCATTAAAAGGAAACTTAAAAAGGAAACTCCCTGAAATTCTTCTGCTAACAAGCTCATAGACACTCTGGTGTGCAGAGGTCTTACTTTTACTGTCCTCATGTTCGTGTGCTTGGATATATGCTTTCTGCTCATCAATGACTTTTTCTGACCATCAGAGCTCCAGGACTAACGTGAACATGTGCAAGTGATATAAGGCATACACTGTGATCAAAATAAACACATCCAGGGTACGTACTGAGTATGTAAATAAAATTATTATATAAACCTGATCACTCATGTAGTAATGCGAACAGACAGGGAAACATTTCCCAAACATCACTGGGGGAAGAAGTATTCAGATCTTTTACTTAAAGATATAATCTCAAAGTTTTCATTTAAATAAACATCTGTTAAGTCTATCTATCGCCAAATGATGCAACACAGTGGTGATTGAGCCTATGGCCCACTGATGAAAGCCCTTGCATATGCAATATTAGGACCCAGATATCGGTGGCAACTTTCCCAGAAAAATCACAAGCGGTGCACAGTTAGGCTTTTAACGCAATAGACTTGCAGACTCGAAAGGGCGTACTGTTTGTTTCCGGTCTCTGCTAGCGTTGTGAGTAAACGGTTACTATGGCCAAACAAACAAAGAAAAGATTGATGACTACAGATGATGAAACTTCGGAAGTCAGGGCCAAAAATGGCCATAGGTGCAGCGAAAGAGAACAAAATGAAAATCTTCGAGATTATAACTTCAAAGGTGTAGTCTGCAATTCTAAGCCAATACACTTTTTATCAAATTCAGAAGATATCTCCTCACAGTCCGCTAGCTTTCCGTTCTGTGTATGCGCTGAAAACAAATCTGGTGTTCATACACAGCCCTGGCCCTGTAAAGGAGGGGTGTATTTGTTTGGCTGTTGAGTTCAAATATCAACAAGCTTTCTCCGGGATTGCAGACTAAACCTTTAAGTAAAAATACCGACACCACAGTGTAAAAATACTCTATTACAAGTAAAAGTCCTGCATTCAAACTCTTGCTTACATAAAAGTACAAAAGTATTAGCACTAAAATATACTTAAATACTTAAAGTACCATTTCAGATGAGTGAGTATAATTGGTGATGCATTACTGTGCTTACTTTAATTACTTTGTTCATCATTTTGATGTGGCAGCTGGTGAAGGTGGAGCTCATTCTAATGACTTGCTGGGTAGCTTAACCTATAATAATACACCATAATGTATTAGATTGATTATATTTTGTATTAATAATCTAAACCAGTAAAGTAACCGGTAACTAAAGTGAGCAAATAAATGTAGTGGAGTAAAAAGTACAATATTTGCCTCCAAAATGTAGAAAGTAGCATAAAATGGAAATACTCGAGTACCTCATAATGTATATATATATATATATATATGTATATATATAATATGTACAAGTCTTATTAGTGGTAGTAAATTTATAAAATAAATGGATCTGATTGGCTCTGGTTCCTGCCATGACGTCTATCGCAGGGGGGCGGGGCTGTCTGTAAACAGGAAGTGTGACGTAACATTTATTTTGGAAAAACGTAGTCGAGACAGAGGCGACGGAAGAATGGAGCAAAGCGTTGAGGATTACAAGGTATTTCCTAGTTTTTACAACATTTTACTGTCAGTATTTAAACGTGTGAGTGTTGACAACTTTCCTCCCGCTCGACTGAGATATTTAGTGCTGAACTACTCGAGCTTGTTGTCGGTGTTAGCTGTTGTTAACACTCGAAGCTAGCTGTCGGTCCGATTAAATAAAGCAGTGTTAGTTAGCTAACTGCATGCTGATATAAGATGTCGGACTCTAGCTGTCTGTAGCTGTATCTATAACCATACAGACAGTAAAACTTGGCAGCAGAGTCAGTCGATACTGGCTGTAAGTTTTCCTGTCTGGTTGTTTCGCCTTCACTGACCTGACAGAGCAGCCACACTGTGATCATGTGATGTGCTTCTGTCAGTAACCAGCTCTCTGTTGTGTGACTTCACTTACCTGGTCACACGTTTGATGGGGCTCTTTAGGCCTGGGAGCATTGTTCATGCAGTAAAGCTAAGGTGAGCTGATGTCATTGTACAGGTTAGATAGCAGGAAAGACAGATAACATTATTGTAACGCAAGGTCAATCTGGACAGAGGCAATGCCATAAAATACATGCTGTTGATCAATCCTTTAAGTAAGTGAGCAAAAAATCCCAAAGTTTCTGGTTCCAACTTCATTAATGTTACAAATTACAAGTTCTTTATATGTACCACAGTTACAGTGGAGCAGTCATTCTTAATTCTCAGACTCTCTCTAACAATGCTCAAACAATATGTATAAAAAAATCACACAAGTAAAAAGAGAACGTAAGACACACAGGATATGAAATACTGCAAAAGTTCAAAATATCCAAATATAATATAATATAAACCGATCAGCCACCTGTACAATCTAATGTGATCCAGTACAAGTGTTTATTATTGAGGTCGTAGTGGGCGGTGTTGTTGTACTGGAGTGCATGATATTGAAAGGTGGTCATACATGAGGGGCAGAATATTAAAACCACCTTTCAGTATAATTCACTCCAGTACAACAACACCACCCACTACGACCTCAATAATAAACATAAAGCAGAATTGTTACCTTTCTGACAGTGTCAACAAAAACTGAAGCATTATAAGCTTCATAAAAGTAGAATTCATGGCAGAGCTGTTGTACAGGTGGTGTTAATGCTGTGGCTGATCGGTGTGTATATATATATAAAAAAAAGTAGTGATAAAATGATTAAACTGAATGTGAATGTGAAGATTTGTTGTATTTCTTTGTCAAAGTAAAGTACACTGAATATCTTCTCTGAATATCTGAACAAGAAATTTGAAGACCTCGTCTTAATTTTTGACCTTTTATGGTAAAAAGAATGAATTGAGAAAGTAATCAGCAGATGAATAGATGGAAATAATCATTTCCCCTATTAGATATAATTACCTTACACTTAAGCATGTTCCCATGACTGGAATCTGGCACACTGAAGTGATCCATCTCTTTACTTCATTTTATGATTGGCTTTACATTTATTTATGTGGGTTTTCTCTCTCCTCAGCTGATATTTGAGAAGGAGGGGGTGTACCTCCACACAAATGCCAAGAGGAGTAACCAGGACACCACCATCCCTGGGTTCATCCGTATTGTGGAGCGGGTAAGCACATCTGTGTGAGTCAAGGTTGTCAAGATACAAATAAACAGTGGGATTATTAACCATGCGTTTGTTTTAGGCCGGGGTGCCAGCTTTAGAGTGGAGCCCACTGGAGGATGAGGGTCGCTGTGCCCCTGCTGTACTCTACACCAGAAAGGTCAGTAATCATCTGTTTTCTACACATGAAAAGTATTATTATCTATTTCAAATATCATTCTCATCAACCCACTTCTTGCTCATTAGGATGGAGAAGGAGGGGAGGAGGACACAAACTTTGACCCCGGGTATGAGCCGGACTGGGCTGTTATCAGCACAGTGAAGAAAGATCGAGAACACGTCCCCGTCAGAGATTCAGGTGCAGTTTAAACTTCACACTTTGGACGAACAGTTACGATAAGAATGAAACTAAATGTCGCCTATTTCGCCCGCAGGTCAGTGGTCGTTTTCTCTGCCTCTCTCAGAGTTATACTCTCTTCGGAGGGCTCGGTTCTCCTTGGGTCGAAACTTCCTGGTGCTGACTAGTAGAGGGGGCCACCCGCTGCCTCCTCTGCACTTCCATAGAGGAGGAACCAGGGAGCTTTTTAGGGCCCTGCAACGTTACATCATCCTGGACCAGTAAGCATCATCCTCCTAATTCTAGCAGCAGTGTCTGTCTTATTGTTACTGTAAGCGTGTTAGAACTCATCTCGTGACAGTTTCAGACAGAGCTGTTTTTATCTTTGTTGACAAATCACATGAGTGGGAAAAACATCACATGGTTTCTGTTGTTATCACCAGGTCACCGGTTGACGGGCGGCTCTTCCTCGCCTACCCTCATGACTCAGGTGCTCTCTCTCAGTCCTTCGACAAGCTGCAGCTCCTTGATGACGGAGGCTCGGATCTTGTTTCGGTAATTTGTTTTGATTTTTGAGGTTTTTGTATTTGTAGTTAAAAGAAAGAAAACGGGTATCAGAAATAGCTGATCATGTGAAACTTACACTAAAGTTCCCACCCTTAAGCTCCATTCACACTCACATCTTTAGTCGCTCAATAATGAAGCGCACCCAGTGTCGCAGCACATGACTGAAATGTCTCTTTGTGGTAACGCAGTGGGAGGAGATGAACTCTTGCAATTCTCACTCAAAGTAAAAAACCTCTACGTCTGTTCTTGGTTGTGATTCTGTTCTTGTTCTGCCTGAACAGAGATTCATCCAGGACCCATATGCCACCACGTTTGGTGGATTCTCCAAAGTCACCAATTTCTTCAAGGCGGCACTTCGACCTCCAGATTCCCCCGTCTACTCACGTAATGCTCATGATCCTAGTTTGCCCCCCCAGTCCGATGAAGAGCCCGGCTTCGAACTCATCACCTGTGTAAGAGGAGGAAACCATTTAGAGCATACAGTCGTGTCTAATACATGGAGATTACAGATTGTTATAGACCTGAGAATCATAAATCAGTTGTTAATGTTTGTGTCTGTTTCCATTAAGGGGGTAGAGCTTGGACCCAGACCAGAAGTAACCAGAGGACAACCTCTGAACAAGTGGGAGGAGTTTCTGGACCCAGAGGGGCGAGTGAAGAACCCAGAGAGGATCAAAGAGCTTGTGTTCAGAGGGGTAAGATAGTAAACACAGCAACAGTATGTCTCCTATCTGGAAGACACACTTGGTTCACTTTTTTCAACCCTCTGTCTACCAGATGTGTGTGTTTTCATACCGTTCTTGTCCTTTGCAGGGTGTCACACCGTCCCTGAGGAAGGAGGTATGGAAGTTCCTCCTGGGCTTTTATCCGTGGAACAGCACTGCCAAGGAAAGGGATGACATTCTGCGGGTCAAAACGTTAGTGTCTTTATCACTGCGCATCCCGTCCTAACTCCTTTTTATAGTTAAAGGAATAGTTTGGAAACATTTTGGAAAATCTGCTTACTTGTTTTCTTGCTGACAGTTAGATGAGAAGATCGATACCGCTCTCATATCTGTATGGTAGATATGAAGCTACCTCCTGCAGCCAGTTAGCTTCGCTTCCTTGGGTCTTGTCGTCACCGTGAGGTTGCCAGGCAACCAGTGACTGTGCCTGGCCAACAAATAGTCCTACACAAACCTCCCATACCACATTTTTGCACTTCAGTTTTTGTACAAATTAAACAAACAAGATGTAACATGTTAATCAGTGAGCTTTAGAGGTGTTGTCAGGTGGATTGTGCTACTTTTGGACCAAGGCACGCTAGCTGTTTCCCTCTGGTTGCAGTCTTTGTGCTAAGCTAAGCTAACTGGCTGTAGCTTCATATTTACCACACAGACGTGAGAGTGGTATCAAGCTTCTCTGCTCACCCAGCTCTCGGCCAGAAAGCGAATGAACATATTTCCTAAAATATCAAAGTATTCCTTTAAAGTATCAGCCACTTGAATGCCTTTTCATGTCTGCAGGGATGAGTACTTCAGAATGAAGGTGCAGTGGAAGTCCGTCAGTGAAGAGCAGGAGATGAGGAACTCCCTCCTCAGAGGATACAGAAGCCTGATAGGTCAGCCCAGCAATCCGTCAAACAGAAGATGTGTTCATCGTGTCAGTCAGCTGCCTGTGGGAGCGGCAGTACATGCTGGAATTGAACTGTCTTTGTTTTGTTGTGACAGAGAGAGATGTCAGCAGGACAGACAGACACAATACGTTCTTCTCTGGGAACGACAACCCAGGACTGACTCTGCTTCATGATGTGCTGATGACGTACTGCATGTACAACTTCGATCTTGGTGTGTACTTCTGAATTATTGGCAAACAGAGGGGCACAAAATGATTACAGTTGACTTTTAGACCATTAAAGGATGTTTTTAGATGATCTGAGTTGCTGATTATCAATCAGGCAGATCTATCCATGTCACCCTGACACTGTTGTTTCCATCCATGCAGGTTACGTCCAGGGGATGAGTGATCTCCTTTCTCCTCTCCTGTTCGTCACCCAGAACGAGGTGGAGTCCTTCTGGTGTCTGACAGGCTTCATGGAGCTGGTGGTAAGTAGAAATATCTCTCTTTCTCAAGATCAGTCACGAACATATAACCTTTGAAATCTAGTCAGAAACGCGTTTAGCTTTGTTTGTTCCTCCACTTGCATTTATTAGAGGCATCAGAGGTGATTCAGAGGCTGTTCAGCTGTGTCCCTGTGGGTAGGAACAGGATTAAGTACTGAATGATAAAGACTGCAGCACAAAGCAACACGGAGAGTTTGACTCAGAGCTTAAATGCAAACCTTATTGTTCCTGCTTAATGTGGTCCATTAAATGATTCCTGTGCTGTGACTTAATGCCTGATCAGCAGTTCTGATTAAATGAAAACAGAAAGCACACACTGCTAAATTTGCAACAGTTTTATTGAGGTTTGGATGTCTTTCAGTTTGTTCTTTGTTAAGGTTTCAAACTGAATAGGTCATGTGACTAGCAGCATTTTGAAAGGTGAAGACATTTGATGTGTTCAGTTATGAATGAGAAAGTCATGGAGGTTACTGAGTGACTTATTTCCTCTTTTCCTCTGCAGCACCAGAACTTTGAAGAGTCTCAGGAGGCCATGAAGCAGCAGCTCCTGCAGCTCAGCATCCTGCTGAAGGCCCTGGACCCTGAGCTATGTGACTTCCTGGGTTAGTCAGCTAATACTCATCCAGTCAGACTGGATTAGATTAGAATACACCCTAACAAGTCCTGAGGTGCAGCTGGGCACTTGTAGCAAAAGTTATTAGGATAAAGCAACGAGAAGTAGGGCGGAAACAAGAATAAAGGCTTTTATACATAATGCAACCTCTAGGTTAAATATTATGTATAAAAGTATACATATTTATCTGCAGATGGGGTGCACACCATGTTGATATGCATGTAAATGCACAGGGCATGTATAATGTGCTGAAGACGTAAGGAGCTCATGCTTCTTTTTGATTTGTTGGTCACTAAATAGAACATTTCTTTCGTCCTTCAGACTCTCAGGACAGCGGCTCTCTTTGCTTCTGTTTCCGCTGGCTGCTCATCTGGTTCAAGAGAGAGTTTTCCTTCGAGGACATCCTCACCATGTGGGAGGTGAGTGCACCCACCGCAGCTGCGTCCACTTATCTTCGTGAATATTCTTAAAAAGCTAAAACAGCTAAAGTACAGTCAGGCTGGCTTTAAACCTTGATGGTGTTCAGCTTCATATCAGGGAATGACGATTATCATCACTTCATGTTAAAACAGACATTTATTGAGGTGTCTTCTCGATTAAAAAACAAGAAGTAAATGTTATTGTGAAACTTTAAACTGCAACGTTGTGTAATACGTGTATCTTATGTAGCAAAGTATTGTTTTATAACATCCTTTTTTCTTCCTCAGGTCCTCTGGACTCGTCTTCCATGTGACAACTTCCACCTGCTGATCGCCTGTTCAATCCTGCAGTCCCAGAGAGGAGAGCTGATTGGCTCAGACCACGACTTTAACACTATTCTGAAGGTGTGTACTCTGTGTGTGTGACAGGAATTGAGTGAATTTGTCCATAACTAAACACATTTTCGTCTGTGAACCTCTTCCCACATGTTGAATTCTCTTCAGCACATTAATGAGTTGACGATGAAGCTGGACCTGCAGAGTGTCCTGCGTGGAGCAGAGGCCATCTACCTGCAGCTGATTCAGTGCAAGGTAAGAGGTGCTTCGCGGGCCAGTAAGACTCAGCACGGGTCTGATCTTGCAGTTGTGGTTATAATGAAGAACAAAGATATTAGAGGTATACCTGTATTTTAAAAGCTGAAATCTGAAAAAGAACCTTTAAAGAAGCTGTAGGCTCACTGACACCTCCACACCAGTGACTCCTAACCTGAGGACCCCACATGGGATCCCAGCATAAATCTGTGGGGTCACAAGGTTATTAAAAAATACTGTCAAAATAACGTTTACTTTTTCTGACTGTTCTGATATTTGTTTTTTCTTGTTAAATACCGGAGACTTTCTCCTCTCTAGGCCTCTTAAAATCCTTCAAATCTGAAAAGGAAAAATGACTCTTTGCTTGAATGCAGAAAGGCCATAACATTTCATGAGAGGTTACGAGTAGACATTTCTTCATTTTAAGGGGTCACAAGACAGAAATGATGGGAATCACTGCTGTAGACTGTATTTGTGTACCCACGGTTTGGGACGGGCGGCACGGTGGTGCAGTGGCTAGCAGGGTTCTGGGTTCGAGTTTGCATATTCTCCCTGTGCCTGCGTGGGTTTTCTCCAGGTACTCCGGCTTCCTCCCACAACCAAAAGACATGCAGGTTAGGTTAATTGGTGACTCTAAATTGCCTGTAGGTGTGAATGTGAGTGTTAGTGGTTATCTGTCTCTATACGTCGGCCCTGTGATTGACTGGCGACCTGACCAGGATGTACCCCACCTTTCACCCAATGCCAGCTGGATTGGCTCCAGCACCCCCGCGACCCTCTAAAAAGGATAAGTGGTATAGATAATGGATGGATGGATGGATGTTTGGGACAAAATGGAGCTCTGTAGTGTTAACCAATATAAAGTCTTTACCTGCAAACATTACTTTTGGGGTTTTTTTATGCCTCCGATAGCCGGCGATAGCCATGGCCGTAGGCATTATGTTTTCAGGGTCCGTCTGTCTGTCCCATTCTCATGAACACGACATCTCAGGAACGCCTTGGGGGAATTTCCTCAAATTTGGCACAAACGTCCACTTGGACTCAAGGGTGAACTGATGGTGGTCAAAGGTCACTGTGACCTCACAAAACACGTTTTTGGTCATAACTCAAGAATTCATACACTAATTATGACAACATTTCACACAAATGTATTTTATTAAATTCCTTTTGTATGAGTCTGGACTTGACTGGTTGGGGGAGACATACAACCGCGGGGCGGTAATTCTAGTTATTTCGATATTTGTTAAACATCATATTTATATTTTCCACTCATGTTTTGTTATTGCATGTTCTAACAAGGGACACTAATTGATATTTCATATTTTCATTTCTTATGCTTTTATTCATGCTTCATTTTATAATAATCATTCATGTCTATTTCAATGTCTGTGATTGGCTCAATTCTTATTATATACAGTTTATCCTGTTTTGCTCTGTCCATCAAGTTGCTACTGCCACCCCGGGGTTGGTTGATAAAAATCCTCCAGCAGTTGTAATTTGTGATGTCCGTCAGCATCCTTTTAGAGTTTTAGTGAATTTGGTTAGATCTGTGCCTCACTAGTGTTTTGCTGCATTTCAGACACAAAGTCAGAACAAATTAGGGAGATTTACAGATTCATCACTCAACAGGAAGGTAGAAAAATGTATTTCTGCTGATTTTTCTACACAGTAAAAACAACAGTAATGAAAACAAGCTGTTAAGCTTTTTTTTAGAAAAACAGTATCAGTAGTAATAGCAGTTAATATTAACATTATTAATGGAAGAGAGATTTTCAGGTGATGGAGGCACTTCAGCTTAGTCATACATACTGCTTGAGTTTGACACCTCCTCTCCTCCTCTGCCCTCCCCAGGAGCTTCCCCTCAAGGTGCAGCAGGTTCTGGGTCTCTACATCCCCTCCAGCTCTGAGGAGGACAGCCCAGACTCCCAGGCCAGCGAGACACAACGGCTCCTCAGCCAGTCCCAGGCAGGAGCTGCTTCATGTAATTCAGCATGCGGTCCCACCTGTCCTTAAACTTGCAGGTCAGGTGGTGGACTGACCGTCAACGACAAATGTATGGAAGATATTTATATATGAAAAATATATATAAACTGTATAGGATCCAATGAGAAGGAATGAAGACTGTTTGGTGAAGACTGTTGTTACTGTTTGTCAGCGGCAGGGGGCGGCAGTGAGGTTTTTTTCTTTTAATGTACCCATGAATGTTACAATTCAAACACACATTTAAACACTATAGCCGTACTTGCAGTGCTCTTCTTCTCTGTGTATGTTGTCCTTCTCCTGTTCCACGACAGCTTGTCGCTTGTTTACACGTCCTGTGTCTCTGCTGAAGAGTACTGCCAGCCTTTCTGCTCTCCATCCTCCTTTTGATGCTGCTGTTTTACCTTTTTTCCCCAAAATGATTTAATAATTGTAGTCATCTCTGCCTGTCGTCTGTGTTGCAGTGTACTTTCTGTGCGTTTTGTTAGGTTTGGCTTAGATTTCCCTCGCGTCCCCTCGCCACTGATCCTGAAAAGGGAAGCAGATGAAGGACAAACTCACTGGCAGCACCTTGTTAGTACTGTATGATGCCATTCCAGCCCTATGCAAAGTTTTTGCATGCCTTATAGTTTTCACAAGTGGCGCAGTAATATTTTAAGCCTTGTAATTATCTGTATAATGTCATAACGTTTTCATCCGCTGATTATTACCAAATAAATGGTTGAATCATAATGAAGCAGGGTACATAAACTTTCTATTTTTTCCTTTCAGTCTGTCTCTGTCAACAGGTCTACTCACAGCCTGGATCTCATTTAGTTATTCAAGTATATAGCATAGACCACTGCCACATACCACAGCCTCCAAAATCACCATAAAGTTGAATTAACACCTCTTAAACAGTTTCAATTAACACTGAACATTTTAACCTTCATTAGGGTAGGATTTACTGCAGACTGTTGTATTAGACTGCATTAGTTTTAGCTGGGTGGACTTAAACTGACAACTGAGTGTATAGCCTACACTAGTTTGCAATTCCCTCATAGAAATACATAGAACTCAATAAGAAAGTACATTCAAAACAGCATAAAACACACNTAAAAGTCAATGACAGGCACCAGATCATTCACGGCTCATCCCTCTTTAAAATCTGTTTCACCTTGAGTGTAAAATGATCCCAGTAATGATCCATTTTGAGATCTGCGGACGAGGAGTTCATCATATTGATCCCCTGAACAGAGAAAGTCGTCTGTAGACTCCCCCAGAGTCACTGAGCCAGAAACCCTCAGAGGTGCCACCACTTCAGAGCCTGTTTATTTAGACATTTATGTTGGAGTTTAATATAAGCAAATGTAATAAAACGATCAAAACTTATTGAGGATAACACTTCATTTTAACCTCCCTATAAGTAAACTTTTAATAATAAGATTATAACACACTATAATGTAGTTGTAAGCAGATATACGGTCTTTTAAGTCTTTATTAATATATATATCAACAACTTTAACTCCTCCTGTGAAGCCTCCATGACTGGATGCTGGTATATAAACAGATAATGAATGATAAAATAATATAACACAGTTGTAGTTCTATAAAATATATCTTTGTAGGAGAAGTTATTGAAAATATTGTACATTAATAAACGCTTTAAATGTCCTGCTTATAACTACATTATGATATGATATGTTTATATACTGCTTATAGATGATAAAGGGGGGTGGTTACAGTAAAGTTATACAGTTGGATATAATGAAAAGCAAAAGTGTGGATAACATGTTTTTTTGTAAAAAGAAGAAAACTCTGAGAAACTGTAGTGATTCCAGTGTAACAGTAACACGTATTTGTTTCTGCGGTGTCTTAACTTGTGAACTGGTTAAACTTTGGCCTCTCCCCTCTCCTCCCCCACTGGCCAGCAGGTGTCTGTGTGAGGTGAATGGCGGAGGGGAAAATAGGACCTCTGTTCTCCACTGTCCCGGGAAATGAGCTGGAAAATGAGGGGCGGGGAACCACACCCCCTTCTCAGGACCCGCTGCACTCCTCTTTTGGCTCGTCGCTGTCGCTGTCCCCCTCGATCCATGTTGTTTGAATACAGCTGCGATGTATGAATTTAGCAGGGTGCTTAAACAGGCCCACGATCTGTCACTGTGCCCCCCCCTCCTCTATCCACCCCAACCTGACCTCACTTGACTGGCAGAGCCAAACTTACTCAGTCCTTCATTCAAACTCAATCTGCTTTCAGCCCCTCTCAAAGCCTGTTTTATAGGCGAAGGCCTTGTCGACAGCTTTAAACCCCATATTCTCTCACTAATGCTACAATCGACTGAGTGTCGGAGGATTATGGTCTCTTCATGTTGTCATTATGCTCTGTGACTTAGAGAAGCTGTTATCTGCAGTAGATGATGTGGCTGAAGCTCTGAGCTAAGTAACAGCACTTACCCCACACTGTGAAAATACTCCACCACAAGTAAAAGTCCTGCATTCAAAACCTTACTGAAGTAAAACTATGTAAGTATTATCAGCAACATGAAAAGTAAAAGTCCTCATAGTGCAGTGAAATGGTCCCTGTCAGTGTGTTACTATTATACCTGATGTTTCTGGATGGTCATGGTTCATGGTCTATAAGATCATCATATGTCCTGTGAGAACCACGTATCTCGAAAAAGTCAGGAAAACAGCCTGTTTTCAGCTTTGTGACGATGCATTTTCCAGCTGATCCAAGGAGGGTTTAAATAGTTTATTTATTTAGCTTCAGAAGAAGGAGAATTTTCTGAACACATAAAGGAACTCTTCATCCTTCAGTTTATCAGAAAAAAATTATTCAAAATCACAGAATTTGGAGATACGTGGTTTTCACTGGACAGGAAGGGGATGAAAAATTGTGATCTGTAAAGTAACTAAAGTTGTCAGACAAATGCAGTGGAGTAAAAAGTACAATTTACCTCTGAGATGTCGTGAAGTAGAAGTATAAAGTTGCATAACATGGAAATACTGAAGTAAAGTACAAGTATCTGGAATTTGTACTTGAGTACAGTACTTGAATAAATGTACTTAGTTACATNATTATTATTTAGTCAGGTTTATGTCACTCTTGTTTCACGCTGTGTTTATTTAACTTAAATTTAACTAATAACACTATGTATGTACTATATGCGTATATACAGTATATATATATATATATATATATATATATATATATATATATATGTATACAGATGTATTATATAGAGGAGTAGGAATTACATTCTCTGTTTCCACATATTTTCATCAGCAGAAGAGAGTTCATCCACCTTTTTTCAGGCTGATTTACAACTTTATGAAAGTATTTTACAGGAGAAAGGTGTTGCTGTGTTGATAAAGGTGAGCAGCAGTCCTCACCGTCAGACTGTTTTAATAAGAGAGTCTGAGAAAGGCAAACATAACGACCACTGATACTTAAATAAAGAGTCTGAGCTGCTTCCTTCAGGGCGAAAGTTTACACTCTCCCTTTGTAGTTACCAAAAAGGTAATCCATCTTATTATCCTATTGTCTCGTTTGTTTCACTAGTTCTTATTATTGTTCTTATTTTCTTCTTGTTTTTTTTAAATATTTATTGTTAATGTGTGTTTCTCTTCCTAAGTCATATTTCTTTTTTAATTTGTGGTATTTCTTTTTATTTCTTTTTGTCATGCTGCGGGCCAAATTTGCCATGCAGGACAATAAAAACTGAATTAAACTGAACTATTCGAGTTATTTTGGACAGTAAAGTCGATATCTGCACATATAAATGTCAAATCAGAGCATGAAGACATGAATAATGTGGCACTTGTTAAATTGGTCTATAGTCTGAGTCTCTGGCCTCACACAGTCTTTGTTGTGTGTTTTATTTCAAAGCAGGAACCATGTGGCTGTATACCTGCTGCTGTCCTGGTTGTTCTGTTGTTCAGTGTCTCTCACTGCTACAGAGAGACTGGATCAACTTCACAAATTAAAACTGAGCTGAAAATGTGAAATATAGTTTTTGTTAACGTTGTAGATGTTTACCTGTTACCACTGACAGCTCACTGTTACTGTGTTATATTTATATCTGCAGTGGTGGGATGTAACTAAGTACATTTGCTCTGTGCTGTACTTAAGTACATATTTTAGGTACTTTACTTAAGTATTTCCTTTTTCTGCCACTTTATACTTCTACTTGACAGTTCAGAGGGAAATACTGTACTTTTTACTGCACTACGTTTATTTGACAGCTGCAGTTAATACTTTACAGATTAAAATCTTAAAACAACAACAAACATATAATTATAAAATATGATGGTCTGTTATATTAAACTACACAACAGAATGTAAAATAGTTCAAACTATCTCCACCAACAACACTAAAATGTTACTTATAATAATAATTCAGTAATGTAATATATAATGGTTTACCACTCACATCATAAATACTTTTACTTCTGATACTTTTGAAGTACATTTTGCTAATAATACTTTTAGTAAAGTGACATTTTCAATGCAAGACTCTTAGTAATCTAGATATTTTTATATTGCAGTATTGTTTCTCTCCCCTGAATATTTCCTCCACCACTGCATGTCTGATAAAAGATGAAAGCATCATAAAATGATGTAACTAAATTAAATTCATGATTATCTTTCTATAAAATATAAAATATAGTTTCTAACCATGTAAAATATCATGTCCTGAAAAACATGTCCACTGAAATTTTATTATTTTTCTCTCAAAAAAATCGTTTTTACTATATGAACCTGAATGTACTTTCAGATGAATTATTGATGCTGAGCTGAAATCAAGTGGTGGTGTCCGTGTGCTCGTCCATTTAACTCCTATTAGAAACACGAGCTGCCATTGAAACCTTAATGTGTGAAAAGCCACCTGTAATGACTGTCAAATACAATCTGTATTCTCCACTGGTGAGTGCGACCCCATTGTGACCATCAGAGGCGTCCCCGGGGAGTGTGTGAAAAGTGTGTCTACCCCATGAATGTGTGAAGTGTGTGAAGTGTGTGTGTGTGTGTGTGTGTGAGCAGCCAGCAGCAGGCAGAAGGCCAGGGGCTGTTGTCTGACACTGATTTGTAAAGGGAGACAATACGGCTCATTGACCTGCCCGGCTCCACTGTCTGTTGCACATACCTCGCCCAGCCCTCCCCCGGTGGCTCCACTGCTCTTTAAACACGAGCAGCAGATTGCCACAGGCGCAGGGAGGGGAGGGGAGGGGGGGGGTAGGCAATGGGACACAGGTTGCTTTGACAATGAGAAACCTCAGAGAAAAGGGGGAGAGAGGGGAGGCAGAGCCAAAACTTTGATGACAAATATTCTTTTACCAGAATCAGTGACATCTTTTTCATCACTTCTCAAAAGTTGTCTTTTAAAAAAACTCTTTTTATTAATGATTTGTCTTATTTTTGTATTATTGTTTTCATTTTGTTTTACAGGTATTTTATTTTGCTATTATTTTTAATTGTCTGATTTTATTTCCCTCCTGAAATGTTTCAATCCTGGTTCGACCACATAAAGCACTTTATAACTTTGTTCAGAAAAGTGCTGGATAAATAAAGTTTATTATCATTATTACTATCTGTACTTATCTATCCTTATCCTATGGTAGGAAATATAAGTATTAGATACAGTATTAGAGGCCAGATCACGGCCTCTAATACTGTATTTATGTTCTTTTATCTCTGAAACATCAGTGGATCCCAAACTTTCAGGCTTGTAATTCCTTGCGTTCCCTTATCCAACTTGGTTGTTGGCAAACTGTTGAGTAAGGCTACAACTAATCATTATTTTCATCATCAATTAACCATTATTTGATTTATGTTTATGTTTCCATCTAGCACCTTCATGTTTTAAGGTAGTGTGAGGCAGTTTTTCTATTGTTTGGTTTATGGAAAGTCAGAAAACAGTGAAAAAATGAACAACATAATTTCCCAGAGCCCGCGGTGACGTCTTCAAATTGCTTGTTTTGTCCAAAAACTAAAGATGGTCAATTTACTATCACATAAGACAAATAGAGAAGTTAAAACCAGCCTATTTTGGGTATTTTTGCTTGCGAAAAATATTAATATCATTAATCAATTATCAGAATTGTTGCTGGTGAATTTTCTGTCCATTGAATAATCGATTAAATTAAATTATTTCAGCTCTATTAACAGACCCACTATCCAGTATTTCACAAGATTAAAGTCAAGATTGTAAGCAAAGAAATGTAAAAACTATATACATAATTTTGCTCAAATATGTATATGATGCTAAAAATCCTGACTGTAATCAGAATAATTATATTTTTATTTTATTTTTAAAGTATTAAGTATAAAAGTAATAATAAATATTTACGGGTGAGCATCTCTTAAAAGACAGAAATAATAAATAAATAATAGATAAATAAATAAATGATGTAAGTGAATATATGATAAATTCAATATCAGTACTTGAGGATCTAAGAGCAGCAGGACCGAACATCCATCCAGACTTTGACACATTTCCTCTCCTGCTCACGTTGTAAACAAACACCAGCATCCCTTTGTCATCCATTCCCATTGTCAGAGTCTGGATGTGACCTTTTCTCTCCTCTCACCCCTCGTAGCCTTTTCTTTTCCTCCCTTCTCTCTTTCACTGTCGAAGACAAGCTGTTGCTCTGTCCCTGCGGGCCACTCCCTCACTTGTCTGCTCCTCTCTCCTCCTCCCCTGCCTCCCTCTCTCCCCTGCTCTCCTTCTTTCTCCCTCTCCCCACCTGTTGAAGCAATTGTTGCGCACACTATATTGTTGTCTTCTTATTATTTTATGTCAGTCACGAGGGTCCCCGCCCCTTTCTACGGCCTTTTTCCTCCCCCCTGTGCCACTCCCTCTTTCTCTCTCCCTGCTGGGTATAAAACTCAGAGACGGTAGTTGAGGGGTGATATTCAGCAGCGCACCACAGGAAGTCACAACTATTTCAACAAGGAAAAAGGAGGATCTGCAGGGACTTCCCAGCTTCCAGTTACCTGCAGAACGCCCATCTTCCTCAGGTGACACAGGGACACTAGCTGCTGCGTTTCTTCCCCATTTGGACGTAAACAAGCTCATATTTTACCCAGCAGGCTGTGCAGATGGACCGAGGCATGTCTGTGTCTCTGTGGTGTGAGGAGGTGGAGGACGACCAGAGTCAGGACCAGAGCCGGACTGAGGCACAAGCCCAGGGCCGCATCACGGGCTCGCCTCAGCTGCGGGCCGCCTGGGACCCCACGGTGTCCGGGCATCGTGTGATCCAGAGGCTGCTTCACGTGGAGGAGAGGTACATGCCCTCCATGCTCTACATCGCCCTCATCCAGAGGGATCCAGAGCGCAGGGAGGAGCTCGCCAAGTGGGCCCTGGAGGTATGAAACCCTCTCATGCTCCAGTTTCTCCGTCTCCCTCGTGGCGCTGGATGAGTTATGTCATCATGGCAGCTGTGATGCTGATGTCTCACATCTTTTTTTTTTGTTTGTTTTCTCTCTCCAGGTGTGCTGCGAGTGCGGCTGTGATGAGGCAGTGTTCCCCCTGTCTGTCTCTCTGATGGATAGGTTCCTGTCTGCCTCTTTGTCTCTACCTGTCTCACCTTACTGCCTGGCTGCCGGCTGTATCCTCATCGCCTCCAAACTCACAGAGTGCGACAACGTCACCGCCGACACTCTCTGTGCCGCAGCTGAATACAGCTTCCAGCCCTCCAACCTGCGGGTGAGTCAGTCACACGGCATCCACACATGTGGTGAAAAACATCACGCCACTACAGTCGTGTGAGCAGAGGTGTAGCTCATTCTGGGTCTCTAATATCATCTCCACCTTTAATCCCACTCACAGTGGCACTGAGTGTCAGCCCGCAAACTCAGTTAAACCTTGATTTTAAATGTAGAATATCTGGTTTTACACCTTTTTATATTATTCTAAAGAGTTGTAGCAGCCTTTATACCAGTGGTTCTCAAACGTTTTGGTGTCAAGGACCCCCAAATTGATACACATCAGGCCGCGGACCTGTATTTGTAGTCTCATGGATCCCGTCTGAGAAGATTTAATTATTCCATAACTGTCTATACTGTATCACGCTAATGTAAAGACTGACAAATCTTAAAGGGATCTTAAAGGGACACAAACAAACATATTGTTGTGAAAATATTACAGATTTAGTCTCTTTTGATGATTGTGACGCCTCCACACACCCATCAGCTGGATGACAACCCACTCCAAACTTTAATTTACAATCCAATACGGCTACAACTAACATTTTTCTTTAAATTACTGATTTTTCCATCACTTATATTTTTTATTTATTTATTTTTATCTAGCCTTTATTTAAGATCCCATTGAGATCTCTTCTTGCAGGGAGTCCTGGTCAAGACGGCAGCACAAATCATAGCAGTATTTGACTGATCAGTGAAAGAATATTGACTGTAAATGATGACAGACGTCTCACAAGAGAGTTACCAGAGACCGAAATGATGCATATGGATGACACTGACAAAACAATTAGGGCTTTGACTAATGATTGCATTATCAATTAATCTGCAGATTATTGTTTTCAATTAATCGATTATTCATTTGATCTATGAAATGTCAGAAAATAGGGCCCAAAGTGACGTCTTCAAATGTCTTGTCCAAAGTCCAGAACCCAAATATTTCAGTTTAATGTGATATATAACACAGAGAGGCCGCAAATCTTCCTATCTGAGAAGCTGGAACCTGAGAAATTGTGTCTGAAACTGATCGATTAATCGTTTCAGCTCTAAAAATAATATCACAGCATGTTGACTTCAGTTCAGTATTGGTGTTTTCATCCAATTTTGAGTCAAATGAGCTCAAAGAATTGTGTCACTGAACTCTAATTCAGACTTTAAGACCACATTTAAGCTCTATCACAATATGACAAGAAATAAATCCCTTATGATGCCATTACACAATCATTTCTGACTCCTGTTTTTCCCTCCATCAGGAAATGGAGCGTGTCATCCTCGCCACCCTCCGATGGGACACAGCAGCAGTGACTCCGCAGGACTTCCTCCCACATTTTCTTGCCTCCGTGGGGGAGAGAGGAGATGGAGACAGCGGTGACTCGGAGGAGGAGCTGCTCTCCACCCTGCGGCGGCACAGCGACACGCTGGCTGCCATGTGTGCCTGTGACTCCCGCTTTCTGGGAGCACCGCCGTCACTTGTTGCTGCTGCATCCCTGAACTGTGCCCTGCGAGGTCTGGGCAACAAGGGCCCCACTCAGCTGGCTGTTCTGGGTGAAGCCCTGGCGGAGCTCTGCCAGACTGACATGGTGAGTACACCTGCAAAACCTGAGGCTGCACACAGGCCTGTTTATTTGATTTGATCAGATTCAGGGGTTTTGTTTTTTGCAGGGGATGAGAGACGCAAGAATAATCTGTTTTAAGCAAAGAGACTAAGAATACTTGTGTTTTGAAGGACCTGTTTGTGTCAAATGCAGGAAGAGACTTGCATCTATTAGAAAAATCACTTATTTTCTCTGTCTTGCATCCCAGGCAGTGCTGCAGTGCTACAGTGAGATGATCGAGTACGCCCTCCGACAGCGGCTGAGGAGTGGGCTTCAGCAGGGCCCCATGGAGAAAGATGAAGAGGTGGAGAACGAACGGGCCGGGACGCCTACTGACATGAGAGAGATTGATTTCTGAACACTGAATCAGCTGTTGCATTGAACGTGTGAATCAATCAAAACCTCTCAAAGTTCATCAGTCAAACTGATATAAATTGATTATGACCTCAAAATGCTCTGACATGTTTTTATATTTTGAAATTGTTTTATGGAGTGACTTAATTTATTTTTTACTTTATTTATTTGTGAACAATTGTGTGTTTTCCATGTGCCATATTTTATTATCTATTTCTGTTAATTTTATTGTAGGCCTAGATGTTATTTTCATGCATAATATTTATACCTTTTTATTTATTATCACGTGCAATTGTTGACTCTTTTGATGTTAATTTATTTCAATTTGCCATGACTTTGTGTTTGTGTACTGAATTTAATATACAACAAATCTATTTTTCAAAGCAATTAAACGTTGAAAACGTTTGTACACACTTTGCATCCATTATTTACCCATGGGACAATGCTACCTTCACTTACTACTCATAGGGTAGGACTTCCGAGCTCTCAGCTTGTGTTACAATTCATCTACTGTTGGTGGGACACAATTACCCCGTAGAAGGACAGTGGCAGGAACAAATGTTACTGATTTACTTAATGAGTGGACATTACTTTCACTGTCACAACTTACGGCAAGCCGTTTTAACATTTAATCGAACCACAGTTATATCTGTAATTACATTTTATGTATCCATAATAGCATTTCTCCCAGTCAAAATTGTATCCTCACTAATGGTAATTAAAGATATCCACAGTAACATTCGTACCAGTAGAAATTGTATTTCAAGATATCCACAACTTTGATTGTACTAGACAAAACTAAATGTAAGATATCTTTAAATCCTTAAAAAGTATAAGTGGCCGTTTTAACATTTAATAGCTAGACCGGATATATAATGTAGATATCTGTAATTCAATTCTTCCTAGGACAAATAACATCACCTTTGCCATTCATGTGTGTTGGGCTTTCAATTTCAGAGATCCACAATCGCATTTTTGATATCCAGAATGAACATTTTAGATATCTACAACAGAACTCTTACTAGGACAAACTCCCATTTCAGATATCTACAATCCAGTTGTAACTAGTCATAATTTTAATTTCAGATATCCAAAATGAAAAACCATTACAGATATCCATAATGTAATTTTGAGTATCCAAAATAGTGGAAAATAGTAAATATGTCATCACAGATATCCACAATTGGCATTATAAGTAGTAAAAATGCAATTGCAGATATCCACAAATGTATTGTGGATTGTGAAATTAAAATTATGACTTGTAACAACTGGATTGTAGATATCTGAAATGGGAGAAATCTATTGCAGATGTTCTGGATATCTGCAATAGATTTCTTACTCGGACAAAAATGTAAAAGAAAGTCAGAAAATCAAAAATGTAACTGTGGATATCTGAAATTGAAAGCCCAGTAATGTCCATTTTGACTAGGAAGAATTGAATTACAGATATTTGTAATACATATGCAGTCTAGCTGTTACATGTTAAAACGGCTTGCCACACACAACCCAACAATTCTCTGATAATCCCACCGCTTATTATTCATGAAGAAAAATATTCCGTTTATTTCCGACAGTCCCTGAAGGCAGCATGTTGGCCCAGCGCTGCATTCTCATGACGTCAATTTTATCCGACGCACATTCAGATCGTGATTCGAGCATCAGGTCAGAGTTTATAAACAAACGTGCGGTAAGAGACGAGCTATTTAAACATATATTCGTATTAAGACACATTTTAATCGTGGTTTTAATATCGGCCGAGTTTAATTGAAGAATTCCGGGAAAATCGAGAGATATAAAAGGGACAACGCAGGAAGATAAAGCTATATATAGCACACGGCTGCGGTAAGGGACCACCAGACCCTGTTATATCACCTGTAAAATTAGTCTAAAGGGTCGAATAATGTGTAAAATGTTGTGAAATACAAACATTAATTCACTTATGTCGTAGCTTTAATCTCTGAGGTGAAAACACCAAAAGAAAGATCCGTTTCTGTGTTGAGTCCTTCCCTTATCCGCATCCGTGTTTAAGCTAGTTAGCTAGCTACAGATACGAACATATAATAACAAACCATATAATACGAGTATCTTATTTAAACCGTGTTACCTGTTCCATTACGTGACATTTCTGCCGTTTTAAACTAAATTTACTGTGGTAGTTCAGCTCTTAATAGAAGTGTCCCTGCTCAAAATTGACCGTCGCGCCAAACTCCACTTAAAAAATCGGATATTTTTGATGCCTCTGATCGGCGAAGACACACACGTCTGAAAAAGTAAAACATTTAGAGCTTTTATAAATCTCTAAAGTCTCCTGGTAAATTCGGCATACAGTGTACACATCAGCTATCAACCGCTTACAATAAATTCTGAATTATCCAGGTTATGATCAAGGTTAGGTGTGCTCTGGGCTTGAGGCATGTCAGGCACACATAGAAACATAATATGATAAACACATTAAAAAAAACTGTCTGCTCCTTTAAATGAAGTCTGACACTGGTCATGTGGAGGATAAGTTGCCCTTGTTGCCTTCGTCTGCCGTGGTACAATACTCTACTGTTTTTTGAATGAAGTTTGGCGTACCTGGCATACCACCCTTCCTGTTTTCAGCTATTGTGTAGGAGGGTTAGTGACGCAATACAAGACATTCACCTTGGCTAGTTTATATTTCTCACACGTCTCTGCCTCTTATTCCTCTCTGTGCTAAGATTGTAGCTTTCCAGTCAAAGTTTTGCAAACAGTATTGTGATATTTATTGTTGTTTGTCTTGAAGGAGGATGAACTTGAAACCTGGCTGGCTGCTGCTTCTGTCCATCTCTGCCGGGGTCTGGTCTGTGCCCATCGATCGCAATGTAGGCAACCAGGAAGCTAAAGAGGAAGTGCAGGAGGAGAACGGGGTAACGGTCTCCGTAGTCTCAGTCATCTACCATTTTGTTTTCATAATATTAGATTTACTGACCTGTCCTTAACAACAACACACTCCTGCAGGACACTGGCCTGTACTACGACAGGTATCTCAGGGAGGTGATTGAGGTTTTGGAGACGGACCCTCACTTCAGAGAGAAACTGCAAACAGCAAACACAGAGGACATCAAGGTCAGCGTCCATTTCTTACCGTTTCTTTCTTCGTTCTCACTCACAAAGCTTCCTCGTTTACCTTTCTTCGTCTCACCTGGATGTCTCGTGTTCTCCGTCAGAATGGCCGCCTCAGTAAAGAGCTGGACCTGGTCAGTCACCACGTCAGGACTCGCCTGGATGAGCTGAAGCGTCAGGAGGTGTCTCGCCTCAGGATGCTGCTCAAGGCCAAACTGGACAGCACCAACATCCAGAGTGAGTGGACTCGATTTCCTGTAGACAGAGAGAGAGAGAGCATGTATTTTTACCTATATGTATATATTGAGAGAGAGATTGTGATAATAATACATTTTATTTGTACAGCACCTTTCAAAACATAATTACAAAGTGCTTCACAACAGCAAAATAAAAACAGAGTCCAATAAAATAAAAGCAATATAAAAAAATAAAAGTAAGAATGAACTAAAATAAAGTATACGATAAGATATTAAAATAATAAAACACTAGAACTGATTATTAGACATACACAGCAGGAAATCAATTAAGTAAAAGTCATATGTTGAAAAATACTTGTCTAGTGCCTTCACATCTTACTAATAAGTATTAAATTTCATCCAAATTACTCAAATTATATTATATGAAGTGGAGTAAAGTAATGTTTTTGCATTTGTGAAACTGTAACCAGCAGATGTTTTTATTTTGTCTTGAAAAATAACTACAATTATTCATTTAAAAGATTGACCTGGTTAATTTTTTGGTCCATCAATTAATTAACAGCTATACTATCAATTGCCAATAACTGATGATTTCAGCAGTGTAAGCAGTGATAGATAACCAGAATCTTCATGAGCAGATTTNGTCTCACCTGGATGTCTCGTGTTCTCCGTCAGAATGGCCGCCTCAGTAAAGAGCTGGACCTGGTCAGTCACCACGTCAGGACTCGCCTGGATGAGCTGAAGCGTCAGGAGGTGTCTCGCCTCAGGATGCTGCTCAAGGCCAAACTGGACAGCACCAACATCCAGAGTGAGTGGACTCGATTTCCTGTAGACAGAGAGAGAGAGAGCATGTATTTTTACCTATATGTATATAGAGAGAGAGAGATTGTGATAATAATACATTTTAATTGTACAGCACCTTTCAAAACATAATTACAAAGTGCTTCACAACAGCAAATTAAAACAGAGTCCAATAAAATAAAAGCAATATAAAAAAATAAAAGTAAGAATTAACTAAAATAAAGTATACGATAAGATATTAAAATAATAAAACACTAGAACTGATTATTAGACATACACAGCAGGGAATCAATTAAGTAAAAGCTCATTTTTAAAAAGTGCGTTTTTAAAAGAGATTTTAAAGAGGACAAAGATGTGGCTTGCCTGATCTGGCCCTGATAGCGAAGGTGCGGTCGCCCCTGGTTTTCAATCTGGATCTTGGCGTCTCTAAAAGGGACCCACCGGAGGATCTCAGGCTACAGTTAGGCTCATATGGGATTAAACATTCATTGATATACTCGGGGGCCAGTCCCCTCCGTGCCTTAAAAGTGATTTTATTATATTTAATTACACTTTTTAAATTATTGAGTGGGTGCTGTAGCAGAGAGAGATACAAAAGACAAATACCAATGTTTAAGGTAGTATTGGCTTTTTATAAGTACTTTAATTTTGTACTAAATTATACAGTATGTGGTTTACTATATAAAATGTCATATGTTGAAAAATACTTGTCTAGTGCCTTCACATCTTACTAATAAGTATTAAATTTCATCCAAATTTATTAAAATTATATTATATGAAGTGGAGTAAAGTAATGTTTTTGCATTTGTGAAACTGTAACCAGCAGATGTTTTTATTTTGTCTTGAAAAATAACTACAATTATTCATTTAAAAGATTGACCTGGTTAATTTTTTGGTCCATCAATTAATTAACAGCTATACTATCAATTGCCAATAACTGATGATTTCAGCAGTGTAAGCAGTGTTAGATAACCAGAATCTTCATGAGCAGATTTACAGTTTGAAATGGACGCACGTTTGCACATTTTTAGGTGTGCAAATGGGGAAAAAAAACAACTCAAATACATTAAAACATGCAAATATTCACTGTAAGCTGCTCACATTTTCATTTACAGATATGAAAATCAGATATATGTACAAAACAGGTGCAATTCTTGCAAATATATTCGTTGTTATCACTTATTATGCCCTGTGAGTGAAAGCATACAAATGTGCAGTTTTCAATATGTGCGTGGATAAAGAGCACAGTTTCCCCAAGCAGAGCAGATGGAAGCAGCACATGTTCTGAAGAATGTTTCGATGTGTAAAATATCAGCTATTACTTGTAAAACATACACATGGATGTAAATCAGAAGGGTTAGTAGTGAGAGGGGAATGAAGCCTCCGTGCAGAGATGTGTCTGTATGTACGGGACATAACGGACGTCATGTGTCCAGCATGTGTTTGGTAATTCAAGTATCTGCTGTGAAGCCCTGCAGATGGACCACGCCTCCCTGCTGAAGCAGTTTGAACATCTGGATCCCCACAATCAAAACACCTTTGAGGCCAAAGACCTTGAGCTGCTAATCTCGACGGTGAGATCCTCCAGCGATAAATGAAAAACTGCATTTTTGTTGACCCCCGAGAGTGAAGAATCTTTATATGGTTTATATGTTCTGACCCCACGTTCCAGCAGAATCATGATTACACTGATTAGACTCAAGGGTGCTACAATTACAGGTCAAACCAAGACGGCAGACCTGGACACCTAGAATCTGTTCTTTGTGTTATATCTGACCCCGCTTGATTAAAAGCTTTCCAAGATGACAGTCTCTGCCTGGCTCTTTGTCTAGGCCACCAAGGACCTGGAGAACTACGACGCCGAGAGACACGAGGAGTTCAAACGCTACGAGATGCTGAAGGAGCACGAGAGACGGGAGTACCTGAAGGGCCTGGACCAGGAGAAGAGGGAGAAAGAGGAGAAGAGAATGCAGGAGCTGAAGGAGAAGCACAGCCAGCACCCCAAAGTCAACGCTCCGGTAGGCACAAATGCACCCGGGTTGTGTTTTTTGATGGAAACGAGTGAATCGAGCTCTCCTACATGTTTTTCCTCCTCTTTCCCTCCACACTCAGGGTAGCGTTGCTCAGCTACGGGAAGTTTGGGAGGAGACAGACGGACTGGATCCGAAGGAGTTCAACCCAAAAACGTTTTTTAAACTGCATGGTGAGTGACTCCTCTTCTTTTAGCCCCTGTCCTTTATTCATATCATGCTGATATGTTTAATGAAGAAAGCTCTCATTTCTCCTCTGCCCTGTTTAGACACAAATGAAGATGGTGTTTTAGATGAGCAGGAACTGGAGGCTCTCTTCACTAAAGAGGTAAGAAACCGGACAGTACACCACGTCTGCTTCATTTTAAAACTCAAACTTGTTCTGTTTTTCAATGAAACCCCTTAAAATCCTGTGACAGAATATCAAAAATGGATGCTCATCTTTTTGAAAATACAGCTGTTTGGTCTGTGTTCCTGCGGACTTTCTGAAAGTAAAAGTTTTTAACCTGACAGCAGTGATATGAGCAGCATCCCTGTGGCAGCTAACATCTGTTCACTCCCCTCCTCCAGCTGGAGAAAGTCTACGACCCAAAGAATGAGGAAGATGATATGATGGAGATGGAGGAAGAAAGGCTGAGGATGAGGGAGCACGTCATGAAGAACGTGAGTGTTAATTATTTACTTTTATCTCTCTGCTCTAGTTTTCTGTTTGTTTGTTTTTTTTCTCTGCTTTGCTTTGACTGATGCAGCTTTCGTCTCCGTGTTAAAAGGTGGATTCAAATAAAGATCGTCTCGTCAGCCTGGAGGAGTTCCTCAAATCCACCGAGAAGAAGGAGTTCAATAATCCCAAAGAGTGGGAGGTAAAGAGCCCGGAGGTGGCCTGAAGGTCGGGGAAGTGGGCGGGCGATTGGAGGGTCTGTGGTTCAAATCCCAGGACAAGCTGGGAAAATGTGGGTGGTGAGGTTTAATGGGTGATGCCGTCCTTTCTCTCATTTACTCGCACACTTGGAGCTGCTGTGAAAAGAAGTAGTTTAATGTTACATTTAGTTAAAAGAGCACTCCACCGGTTTAGCATTGCACCCCTAAATTGTCCAATAATGTAACACTAAAAATAGAGATATCTTCTTTTTTATTCCTCTCATTCTTCTTCTTGGTCAAAGCGTGGCGCTAGACTAAGTGGCGTTAAATAAGAGTGTGCGCACATCAGGACTGTATTCTGCACACATGTCTGTAAATATATCATTGTCAAAGTGATCCTCAGCTTCAGTGAAGAGTTTAAATGCGATAAAAATATCATGGAGGAGGGCCACACTCAGTATTTGTAGATTTAGTTTTGCCATTTCTTCCGGTAAAAGAGGGATTAATCGTCATGTCACATAAAGAGCATCCCGGGCATCAGCAAAACCCACTACAGTGGACTGTACGCCTTCCTGTTATGCTGAAATAAGTATGTATAATATGCACATTTGCCTGCTAAGTAAAGATGGAGAATGGAGTAAATGCATCAGAAGCAGGACCAGCTGATGAGGCTGCGCGCACGAGTATGACGAAGTTTGAGAACGAGCTCCGGCGACGAGCTACGGACCCGTAACGCTTTAATCGTGGTGTAAATTCCTCGTGTTACATCCGTTCCCCCTGCCGTCTCTCCAGACTCTGGACACCAAGCCGGCGTACACGGACGAAGAGCTCCAGCGATTTGAGGCCGAACTCAGAGACAAAGAGGAGGAGCTGAAGAGGAGGGCGGAGACTCTGCGTCAGGAGCAGGAGCTGCTGAAGGAGAGAGGCAAAGCCCTGGAGGCCCAGAGGAGAGAGTACCAGCAGGTAACATCAGTGAATCCCTGAACATAAGTTGAATCATAAAGAGGTCAGCCTGTAAGTACAATTTTTATATTTCAGGCGGTATTAGAGATGTCCCAGAGACAGAAGGAACAGCAGGCAGCAGATGGGCAGCCTCCTGCGGGTCCTAATGGAGAACTACAGTTCCAACCAGAGGCACAAAAAGTGCAGGATAACGGTAAACAATCTGAGAGATGAGACATGTGGTGTTGTTGGTGTGGATTTCTGTTGTTCTTGTTCTCACTGAGGGAATCGCTCTCTTCTCTCTCTCTCTCTCTCTCTCAGAGGCAAAAGCTCCAGCTGAACACGAACCCGAAGCCCAGAATAATCTGCCTGCAGAGCCTCCACAGAATCTGCCTTTACACACTTAATGCAGCACGCTCAAGACAGCCTTAACACACACACACACACACACACACACACACACTTTCTGATTTGCACTGGCACAGATATCCAGATGGGTTCTTAAAAGTGAATTATGTGAACTGTATGTATAAATCCAGACGGACGTGGCTCGTGAATCATGACATATTGTACTGTGTGTTCATCTCTGTGGTCTACATTAGATTAAAGATCTCCAAACAACAGATATCACTATATGTGTTTTCAGAAGTCTTCAGTTTCAGTGAAGTTCTCATTAATGCAGGGTTTTCAGTGTGAAATCGTAAACATCTTCAAATAAAGTCTTGATTTTAAAACGTGTAAACCAGACTTCTTGAGCTCAAATTACTTGGAGGGGGGGGGCACTGATCCGGACAATGCAGCAATGCAGCGTGAGATTGTGTTCCAGGAGAACGGCGTCTTTCTCCGTGAAGATCAGTCAGATTCGGCTCAGTTCTGGTTTCCTCATCAGATTAGAGACATTTCGATGTCAGGTGTTGACAAGTTGGGCAATGACGTGCAGCTGAACGTGAAACAAAAAGCCAAATTTTACGCACCGATTTTGCAGCCTTGCAAGAGAATTGAATGATTTCTGTGAATTGAAAGAGTGGAGAAAAATCTAAATGTTGATAAACCAAATATACATTTGTGAGCATGTTTGGAGACCTTATTAACGTGTCCTCAGGGTTTTTTTCAGTGCTTGTATTTTTAAAAACTAAAACAGTAAAGCGACATCCTAGAATCTGTTGAAATTCAAATGGGATCTCTTAAAGTATTTTGTAGTAGCTTGGTAGTAATTCAGTACCTCCAACTACGACCTGAATATGAGACCAGAACAGGAAAAGATAGAAAACGTTATATTTCTGACACAATTAACTCCACTTGAAACCAGAGATGTACTTTTGTATACTATTCTCATTTTATGTAATTTATTAACTAAAAAGACAAGATTTCTGAGAGTTTTACCCTTTTAGTGAAATAAAAAGGTTCAATTAAAAAAACCCAATTCAAATATTCTTATTTCAAAATCATTTTGTGGCACAACAAATCATCCAAAACTAGGTGTGTTTTCCCAGCAGTGTATGTTGTGTAAGATAAGATGAACCTTTATTGATCCACAAAGACACAAGTAAGTACAGATAAACAGAAAAAAAGTCATAAATCAATAAAAACTGAATAAAACTGTTAAAAATAGAAATAAAAATAAACCCTTGGCCAGTGTTGCAAACACTTAAACTAAAACTAATAATGTGTAAGATGTGAATAGTATCAGCAGGTCAGGAAGGTTTAGTATACTGGGCACCATATGATGGAGGATCACATATTATATGACATCTGTTATTTTATTTAATGTAATATTGTATTTCTATCTAAGAGTGATTTGATACAAACTAAACAGCGTACAGTAGAATAGAATAGAATATTATAAGTGATGAAGTATGGAGAAAAGTGGATGTGTTTCTGTGAGCCTCCTCCTCCTCTTCCTCCTCCTCCTCCTCCTCCTCCTCCTCCTCCTCCTCCTCT
>NTHP01000755.1:87386-101998 GCA_003416845.1 Oplegnathus fasciatus
AAAAAAAAAAAAAAAACGTTTCCGTGCATCATGCGCATTCATTTTCACCATCATGACCGCGGACGCTCGGGTACATAAAGCCGAGACGCGCGCTGATGGATGGATTACTCCAGACGTTGAGTATCGCGATGCCAGTCAGCGGAGGAGACAGCTCTGCTGCAATAGCAATGGTTATTCTGTCTTTGAGGTTTGGAGAGACGCCTGTCAGGTGCCTGTGCTGTGTGTGTGTGTGTGTGTGTGTCACATGACAACCTTTATGTACATTATGTGTTCTGGGCCTCCATCACACTCTGTTCACACATTTGCCTAAAAAAATGTCCTCTCTCTCTCTCTCTCTCTCTCTCTTTTTCTTCGTCTTTTTCCAGGTTCGTCTCTCATCTCAGTGAAGCCTGGGCCGGGGGGTCAGAGGTCGTCCACCGAACCTGCACTTGTCCCTCTCACCCCTGCACCCCCACCCCGACCCCCACCGACCCCTCAGCCCCTGTCGCCCCGCACTGTTCCCCCCCCCCAGCCGCTGGAGCTTGTCTTACGTCCTTTTCCCCACTTTTCTCTCACTCACATATTCACAGAGCTGTTCGTCCTCCCCCCGTCGCCCGCTTCCTGCCTGCCAGCCTCACCCAATCAGCTTGAGAGGAAAGACCCCCAACCAGCGGAGTAACTGTTTCATGACGTCCGCCAGACGCTGCGCTCGAGTGTCCTAGACAGCATCTCAGATAACCCCTCTCACACCCAGGCCTCAAGATGATGTGCGAGGTGATGCCCACCATCTCGGAGGACGGGCGCGGCGGAGGAGGAGGCGGCTCGTCTTCCCCGGCGGGGGGCGGAGGAGGGATGGGAGGAGGGATGGGAGGCATGGGGGGCTACGGCAGCCGGGATCCCCGCAGTGGTGGTGGTGGTGGCAGCGATGAGGGGGGCAGCACGGGCAACCTGGAGTCGCTGATGGTGAACATGCTGACGGAGAGGGAGAGGCTGCTGGAGAGCCTGAGGGAGACCCAGGACAGTCTGGGGACGGCGCACCTACGCCTGCGAGAGCTGGGCCACGAGAAGGAGTCGCTCCAGAGGCAGCTGTCCATCGCCCTCCCACAGGTACGACAGCTGAGGGGGGTCACAGAAACATCCAGGAGGGGGGNAGCTGCTGTCACACCTGACAGAACCTCACAAGCTTTAACATCACATAAAGGTCTAAACGCATTTTAGTGTCGTAGCTGTGGAGGAAACACTCGTGTCCTTCCTCACGCGTCTCAGCTCAACTGTTTATAATCCGGCCTCTTCATCCCCGTCTGTCAGAGCTCATTAAACTGACCCTGAAATGGGTCGTTTTTGTGTTTTGCCTCTTCAAGGTCAGACTGAAGGAAGGTTTTGTAACATCAAAACTGTGCAACTCCCTTGCAGTTCAATCATATCGTTAATATAGTGCATTATAGAAGATATAGACAAGTGTGTGTGCAGCCAAATTTGTACTCTGCATGTCTGACTAAAGGAACAGTTCACACCATCATGAGAGAGTAAAATGTCTGTTTTTTTAGTACAAGTTTTGCTTGGTGGATCCAGAGGCTTCATTATCCCTCATATAGTATATTTGTTGTTGACAGACATGCACATGCCACAGCTGCATGCAGGGATACACCGCTCTCATGACTGAAGCATTATTAAGAGATGATTATACTGTGAATGTTTGATATCTGGAGCCATATTCTGGTTGTCTGTTCACAAAACGTTTGTATTGTTGAGAACATGTTTCTGCTTGGTGTTTTTGTGCTTTCATTAGAGCAGGAAAAACACTGGTAGCCATTAGCTTTAGCTTTAATAACAGTGTGTTCGAAGGTTGAGATGGAACAGATGGAAGTGTTGGTGAGAATTTGCTGTATGTTTTGTGGGTCTATAACGCCGACTGACACGTGTCGTTAAAGTGAACCTTTAATTTCAGGTACGAGATTATTATAGTTTGGGATGTGCATCACGATCAAGTCTGATGAAGTTGAGCATGTCGTCTCGAGTCTGGCACGCTCGAACCTTAAAACCTTTTAAAGATGCCAACTAAGAAAAACTACAGAGAAGAGTCTTCACTCACGTAGTAATATTCCTCACAGTACTTCACCTGCACAGCAGCAACGAGGTACATGGGAGCCATGTTTGTAGACAGCCTGGTTCAATATTATCAATCAGCCAATAGGTGCACACAGGTCATCTAAAATATATATATATATATATATATATATATATATATTTATATAGTGATATTTAGTTACAATCCTACTGAGATCCCAAAACATTATCTTTTTTATCTTGTGCGCAGAAGTTATTTTAAATTAAACTGATCTAAATAGACATAAAGTATAAGAATAGCAGAATACAACATTAACTTGTTCAACTGTTCATCTTGTGAGCAGCAGTGTTGGAAAAATACTAAAATCCTTTACTTACTGTATAAAAGCAAATACTCCTTTACAAGTAGAAATCCTGGGAGTATTATCAGTCTGATGTACTCTCGTACCAACAGTACTCGTAGTGAAAATGGTTCCTTTCACACTGTTGAATTATTGATGTTTTCACCTGTAAGCAGGATTTTAATGTTATAGCTGATCCAGGTGGCGCTCAGTCACTCAGACTCCTTTATTGTGCTGTTGAGATGAAAACCTCACATCTCCAGCACCATCACCACCTCTCTCATTAAAGCTCTTTTGATGCACATGTGACGTCCCGGAGCTAAAATGAGGTGAAACAGTGGGATTTAATGAGCTCATTACATGTTGAACTGTTATTCTGCAAAGTAACTTGTAACTGCAGTCTCCCAAAGTGGAAAAACTTCAGTACCAAAACCTAAAAAACTGTCCTTTGGTGAAATTCTTTACTTAGTGATGCAGGATGATCATTCAGTACACATGACAACATTTTTTAAGTCGCAAGTAAAGCATATAAACAAAAGCAGCCCAAAACCTTACCCCAGTTGGTGCCCCTTTGTATTATTATATATTATATTATATTAAAAATATATACATTATAATATATATACCCTGTGGTCTCTGAAAAACCCAGAAGGTTTTTATTATATTCCGTCTGTTGCACCAAAAATACCTATTTGTGGCTGTTTGCTATCCAGGTACCTGGAAATGACGTATGCCCTCCCTCGTTTTGTAAAACACAAGCAAAATGTTGCGTTATTTTGTATGAAAATATCAAATATTAGAAAGTAACATCAATATACGAATATAAATGCTGATATGCTTTTTATTTTTGGTTCATGTTGTACAAATTTAAGCTACCATCTTTGTTTGGATTATGAAATACTGTCGCAACGTGAGAGAAAAAAAGCTAAGAATCTTTTTCATCGTGCAGCTGTTGGAATATTTATCCATCCAGATGTTTAGAAACACTTCCAGAGCAGCGATAAGTGTTGTTTAACGACCTTCTGGGTTTTTCAAAGATCGTTATACATTTTGGGGGAAAATTGGATGCTCGGCTTTGTGATTGTAATGGTAATACATGAGAGGCACAAACTGGGGCTACAGCTAAAAACCTGGAGATGATGGCAAAATGTTGCATTTGCCCCTGTAGTGCAGGAGCCAATTATTATATTATCCCACATCCCGGTGCTGGAGAGCTAATCATTTTGTAATTCCACTCAACATACAAGGGCTCCGTCTCTATTTTCAGGCAGGAGTCATTGTTGGACGCCTCAGGCAGCGGCGATGCCTCCCTCATTGTTAGTACCTATTTCTCTCTGTCGCTACGCCTGAAAAATCAAAATGAAATAACAGATGTAGCAGCGCTGCACATTCTAACAGAGAGTGACTGGACATTAAAGGGCCATATTACCTCACCCAGAGAGGATCAATATGGCGCACACATCTGCAGAAACACACACAGATAGAGGAACACACGGAGCGCCGTGATACATGCTACAGTAGATGAGTTCACTGAGTTCGTCTGTGTGTGCAGACGTTGCCAAGAGAGAAAAATAGGAGAGAGGGATGGAGAGAGCGACAGCATGGCACAGAGAGAGAAAAAAACCTGGTGATATGAAACACACAGAGACTAACAAATCAAGCCCATTTGCATATTGCTGCATACTAATAAGGTGTCTGTTTTAGATGTCGTGTATCATGACAGGGGAAGATTGAAATGGATGAAGGGGGGGAGAGTGGCAGGATGGAGATGGGAGAGAGTGGAAAATGAAAAGAGTAAGAGGTGAATGCCAGCGCAGTCGGGCAACAGAATGATTTGCACCGTGTATCTGACCAAAATGACGGCGACCGAAAGAGACGGAGAGAGAGGAATCTAGGAAGTGGTATCGGTGGTCCATCTCACTCCATCTTTTTCATGAATTAATCCCAGAATTATGATATCCTTCGGGCCCAGAACATGCCATCTGCACACAGCAATTTCCTCCCCGATCCTTCCTCTTCCATCTTTTCAAATAAGCTTCTTCCTCTCACTTCTTTGCCCGTCCTCCCCCTTTTTCAGCCCAGCGAGCACACCAGCTCTGGGGCTTGTTACAGGCCGTACACGCTGTACTTTTTAAACGCATTTTGGCCTGGAGGAGGGTGTGAGGTGAGGCGCCTGTTTCGCTGCCGTGTGTGTAAACTGATCGCTGTTAACACAGAGCAAAGATAACAGCGGCGCCGCGCACGCATCGGTGCGCTTTAACTGCTCGTTTGCATAAGCGCTTACTGAAAACACACATGATCCGTCGCGCACGGGGTCGCGTGGCGTTGTGTGTGTGTCATACGTGGATCACGCAGCGATCACACATGAGCCGAAGGAGAGGATCAATCAGTGCATGGGCGAGCGGGCCGTGGTGCAGTGTGTGTGTGTGATGTGAGTGATTACAGAAACAAAGACGTCATCTCAGCGAGGCAGATGATCACTGCTGAAAGTTCGACTCAATCCAAGTCACTTGCACTTGAAAATGTCACTCAGAGCTCTCTTTGTTGATTGGTTGCCATGGATACCATTTAGTTAGACTAAAAGCAACAGATTTTAATCATAACTATCATGGAAGCTAACCTCACATTATACATAATTGGGTTAAATTACACAAAATCACAACAATTCAGCTGGACTGCTGTCAACTGGAAATATAAGACGTTACAGTGCGCTGGCCTAATTCCTGCTCCTCTCATGCTTGTTTAACCTCCAGGCATTTGTTTTAATGACGGGCGAACGCACAGCCCGTCACGGTTATTGCACAATTAAACCAATTTCAGGTGCAACACGTGCAATAAACCTGGTTGTTAGATTTTATATCGAGGCCTGGTTTAAGACTCCCGGTGGCCCTTAACTGTGAGCGCTGTGGTAGATATGGCAGAGATTATACTGTATGTGCTGTCTGGCTGGTTTTCAGTGAGTCAGCCAAAAAAGTAGCTGCATTTCTCTGCATGCTTGTTTAGTGCTGTGAAAAAAAATGTGAGGTTTGCTAATGAAATCAAGATTTGTCAAATAGTTCACTGTAGTTAATTGCGCTGTGTGGGCTAACGGAAAATATTGGCAGCAAACGTTACAGTCCGCGGTCTTTTTGTTTGTTTTCATGTTCAGTGGTGTATGCTTGTATCTGGCCAAAGTTAGAAGAGGTGACCTCATGCTGAGATATTTCCAGTCCGGTTACCATGGAGTTTGGTAGCAGAGTTTTCACATTTTAAAATGTTTAAAAAGTAAAAATGTTTCACTGACAGTGCAGATTCAAGACAATGCAGCCATGAGACACAAAACGTGGAAACCTTCACTCCCCATCCCTTCAGCTGTAAAACCAAGCAGCTAAACCGAGTTGCTCTCTGAAGGCATTCTGGGAAATGGAGTCACCAATCCAAGTTGAAGCACACAGGACAGGTTTAGGGAAAGTAGGAAAGTACAGCGCTTTATTATAAAATAATTTGTTGATGCAGTGAACCTTTACAGTTTGATGAGTGTGTGTGTGATCATGACCTCATGCAGCAGCACCGAGTCAATAACAGCACCCTCTTGTGACCCTGCAGGAGTTTGCAGTGCTGACCAAAGAGCTGAACCTCTGCCGGGAACAGCTGCTGGAGAGAGAGGAGGAGATAGCAGAGCTGAAGGCAGAGAGGAACAACACACGAGTCAGTACTGTTTAACATCATGTCCATGTGTTTATCTGGTCGTTAATTAAAGTTCTGCTCTGATTTTTTGTGGCATTTTCATCTGTTCTGGAGGAATTCACAGTGAACAGTTTTTAACAGATAGGAGGCACACCGTGGAGAGGTTTTATTGTATGTGGACCACATGTGTTTCCAGCTGCTGCTTGAACATCTGGAGTGCCTGGTGTCCCGTCACGAGCGCAGCCTGAGGATGACCGTGGTGAAGAGGCAGGCCCAGTCCCCAGCCGGGGTCTCCAGCGAGGTGGAGGTCCTGAAAGCTCTCAAGTCCCTGTTCGAGCACCACAAAGCTCTGGATGAGAAGGTGAGGGAAAGACTACGGGTGGCTTTGGAGCGAGTGGCGGCCCTGGAGGAAGAGCTGCAGTCCTCCTCTCAAGAGGTGAGTCCACGTTCCTGTGCTGGTTTGTGTTTTTCACGGGTTTCAGTGAATCACTGATGGAGTCCCTCCTCACGGCTCTCCTCCGTGTTGTTTCAGGTTCTGTCTTTAAGGGAACAAATCAAGCGACGGCAGCAAGGACTAGACAACGGCAAAGAGGTGATGGGATGCATTTCTTCTACAATTTTCAGAAACGTAGATACCTCATGAAGAACATCAAAGAAAAATAAATAAAAAATGAAAAACATCAAAGTCAGCTTATGGTTCACACAAACAAATCATATTTCTCCTGTAGAGATGAGGAAGCACAGATCTATTAGACGTAGTGTATCACCATGAACAATCCTGGTTACTGGTTACCTGTGGTGCTTTCAGAGTGACCAACATATTTAATGCATTCAGTGCTCGTGCATTTTCTTAACAGAAGAAACCTGAAAATACAAACTCACCACTGGAAAGTGAACTCCTCAACCACCTATCATGAGAAAAGAGTCAATGTCAGGCCGGTGGAACGTAACAAAAAGACTAAGAGCCTAAACACAAAGGGTTTCAGGATGGAGCATGTCGTATGCTGTACAAACTGTAAAGCCCTTTGAGGAAAATTTGTGATATTGGGCTGTATAAATAAAATGATTAATGATTAAATGAAACCAAAGTATTGGACAAATTAAACGTGATGATGGAAAGAGAAGGGTTCACCAAAGTTATTACAATTCATCCTGAGGGAGACATGAAATTTGGTACGAATATTCATTTATCCAGCCAAACGTTGAGTCGAGACGTTTCACTCAAAACCACAAATGTCATGTTGGAGCTAGATGAAAAGTCAGAGGATCTCTGATGCCATTAGGATTCACCCTCTGGGAACCACGAACGTCTGTGTGCCGAGCTATCTAGTAGATGTTGAGATATTTGACTGGATAAGTCAAAACTTTGACCTACTGGTGGCGGCAGAGAAAAAGTCAGAAGATCACAAACATCACTAGGATTCATAATCTTGGCACCATGAACGTCTGCACAAAATTTCATAGCAGTCCACTTAATATTTGTTGAGACATTTCAGTCTGGATCAAAGTGGTGAACCCACCGACTGACAGACCGACTAAACACAATGTTGCTTCCATGGAGGACGAGAGATTTCCATTTAAGTCAGTACATTAGATGTAAAATCCAAAATGCTGCATTATTTCTTCCTCCGTCACCAACTGGAGTGCTGACCAGGTGCCGCTGATTCCCAGAAGCCACAGACTTTATATTCCTCCATCAGTAACGTTGCAATATGGCTGCTAGCCATCAGCACTCAGCTCACTCCGGTTGAGCAGCACTCCAGTCGGGGAAGAAGTTATGCGCCATCTTGGATTTTGTATGATGTGTAATGACTTGAATGGATTTGTCCTGTAATCTTTAAGAGTAAGTTGTGTTTTTGTTACTTTACAACAACCTGAACTTTATCTTTACTGATCGGACGCTGAGAAGTTCACTGTTCCTCAGATTAGTCCATATTTTCAACATTTTTCCCATGAAGGTACCTACTGAGCATTCAAGGACCATGATACTGAACGCAACTTTATCATAACTTTCTTGTGATGGCACTGTCCTCCATAATTTAGATGAAAATGTGAGTGGAGTTTGAGTATTTTGAAATTGAAGTCCTAAAAACTGTCAGCACATGATGTGTACTTTGTACTCATCACAGCTTTATCAAATATATCCTGATCACTGTTTGCGATGTAATGATACTCACTGCACCGTTAATTAAAGTATATCCTTTCTCTTCATGCAGCGGCTTCCCAACGGACCGTCCTCCATCTTGGATGACGCGGACATCGACAGGCAGAGAGAGGGCGAGATAGAGCGACAGAGGTCAGAGCTGGGACAGCTGAAAGAGAGACTGGCCCTCATGTGCAGACAGGTACTTTGATTCAGAGACACTCTTGTGGTCCAGTGCTCTCACCAAAACAAACAAAATATCAGGAGCCGGAGATGCTAACGGACAGAAAATGATGTGTGCTCGCTCAGCCTTGTATCCCACACTGTCACTTCCTGTCAGGTTGGGGAGATCGAGGAGCAGCTGACGTCCGCCAGGAGGGAGCTGGCCCGATCGGAGGAGGCCAACCAGAAACTACAGAGGGACGTGAAAGAGGTGAGACTCGCCGAGCTGTTGACAGACAATAAACCGCCACTATGTGTGTCTGTCGCAGTGGCACAAAGAGTCTATTTTGCTCATACTCACAGAAATATGTAACAGTTTGCTATGGTAACAAAGCCATTTGCCTACTTGGCAGCAGCGGCTGTTACTGTACACTCAAGAGCCTCTACCCTGTAGCCATGGTGACAGTGCCATCGGTAGAGCTGCAGGCTTTTTCACATGGATGCGGCCCTGTTAATCAGTCAGTGTGCTGGTAGTTGATTGAAAGGCGCGTGGATCACATTCGGACCAGAGGTAGTCGATAGCTGTTCCCTTCTCCACGTCTAACTGCGTCTCCTCACTTGCTGCTCTTTCATCCTCCCTCTGCCTTCCCCCTTTCTCCCCCTCTGTCTCTCTTGGACTTGTGCATAACAACAACTATTAACCAGTCATTATCATTCTTCAACTATTAGCTGCTCAAGCCCAGTGAGTTTCCTTTGATCAACACCTACTTGTAAACTTGACATTTGCCCTGTATTCCGCTTTCTCAGTCTAGTCTTCTTTCTTTTCTATTTCTGCACCCCAATCTTTACATACATTTTTCTTCCTTTGATCCTCTCAGGCACTCTGTCAAAGGGAAGACATGGAAGAGAGAATTACCACATTAGAACGCAGGTTTGTGTTTTTTTCTCCCTGTTCATGAACTCTAGTTGCCCTCCTCCAAAATGTGCTCCTCTCACTGCTCTGTCTGTCTGCCGGTTTGTTCTGGTTTGCAGGTACCTGAGTGCCCAGAGGGAGGCGACGTCTCTCCACGACATAAAAGATAAACTGGAGAACGATTTGGCCAGCAAAGAGTCTCTCTACAGACAGGTGGGAAAAGTCTGTTTCATCCCCGTGTGTGTTCATGTTTCTGCTGTTGATTGGCAGCTTGGCCACGTTTCCCGTTGGCACACAGAGCGTGCCATCAATGCATTTTCTTTTCCCCCGGTGGCTTTAATCATGTCTGCTGCCTCCCGGCAGTCTTCGCTCGTGCTCCGAGTTTCACCTCGACTCCCTCTCATCCTGTTTTCTTGCAGAGCGAGGAGAAGAACCGACAGCTTCAGGAGCGTCTGGATGATGCCAAGCAGAAGCTGCAGCAAACTCTGCAGAGGGCCGAGACGCTGCCTGAGATCGAGGCCCAGCTCGCCCAGAGAGTGGCAGCACTCAACAAGGTGTGTGTGTGTGTGTGTGTGTGCCTGCAACCTTACCAGCCCTGTGCGTTGTTGTGTTATCTGACAGGTTTGGAAAAGTGTCACAGACCATTTTACCCCCACACAGTTTTATGTAATGAAATGAAAATAGCAATATTTTCACCAGCAGCAATATGTGCATGCATGTGTGCGCAAATCTGTGCATGTTGGAATATGCTCCTGCGCACAGACACAATTACATGAGTGTGTGTGTGGGCATGTGTGGGCATGCAAGCTGGTGCAGGCATGAATACATATATGTGTGTGTGTGTGTGTGTATTCATGCATGAGTGAAACGGAACATGAGATGTCAAATGACAGATGAATACCAAATATTTTAAGCAAGCGGTGCCAGTAATTCATAAGCAAACAGTCTAAGATGAAAGCCAGCTCAGGGCACAGAGTCAGCACAGCTATTTGATCCTTGGGCGCTCAACACGTCAAGAACTGTATGCCGCGCAAATTCTTTATAACTGACTGATTTAATTGCTCGTGTGTTAACCTCTAGCGTTCCTGTAAACACAGTTTTCACTCGTGCCAAAAAAACTTTCACTCTCCTCCTCCCAGTAGCCAAACCTCTTAGATGGCTACACTTACATGTTCGGGCAAGATGGCTTCCCTGGAAGGAAGAGATTAATGCCGTGTAAGACACAGGCAAACAAACTTTCCTGTTACGCTGTGATCTGTACAGGCATGTAACTAATTGGTAGACTCGGTCAACAAGCTGTTTCCTTTGTGCTGATTTGTGTTAGTGTCGCAACATGGTTCACGCTCTAACCCAGCTTCCTTCCTCTCCAATCATTCAGGCGGAGGAGCGTCATGGTAACTTTGAGGAGCGACTGCGACAGATGGAGGCGCAACTGGAGGAGAAGAACCAGGAGCTACAGAGGGTGAGTCATGCTCGCTTTTCCATCTCTCTTTCTCTTTCTCTGTATTCATCCTCCCCCTCTTTCATGCCGCTCCTTTTGTCAGGCTTTACGCAGCACAAAGGCGCACTAATTTTCTAAACCCTCTATTTGACCGTGCACATTCAGATAGAAATCTTTGTCTCTCACTCTCAGTCAAGCAGAATGCTTGTTATTAACTCTCCTCCCACCCTCCCCTTTTCTCGCACTCTTTTTTTTCTTCTCTTTCGCTCTCGCCCGTCTCGCTCTCTCCCCCTCAGGCGAGGCAGAGGGAGAGGATGAACGATGAACACAACAAGCGTCTCTCCGACACGGTGGACAAGCTACTGTCCGAGTCCAACGAGAGGCTGCAGCTGCATCTGAAGGAGAGAATGGCCGCCCTGGAAGAAAAGGTGACCTGCTCAGACTAAAGCGAGAGCTCACAACATCTCTTCATTTTGATCTGAAACTCGTAAAACTGCAACAGTCTCATTCCCCAAATCGAGACCCTAAAGATGCGTCCCTTTCCCCCAAAATAAACCTGGTGTCAGGTATGTTCTCTCACCTCTCTGCCCTCCAGGAAGTGACCAGTTAAAACTTGAGTAAATTCCAAAACTGTCCCCCAAACAGCAGTGAATCCCACATCCAGCACAGTGGTGGAAAGTAACTAAGTACATTTACTTTACACTTACTTTAAGTACTGTACATAAGTACAGTTTTGAGGTACTTTTACTATTCTTAAGTATTTTCATTTTAGACTACTTTATACTTCTACTCCACTACATTTTTACTGCACTGCATATATCTGACAGCTTTACATTAGTTACTAGTTACTTTACAAATTAAAATTCTACATGCATCGATACAGATTAAGCTAACCAGCAGTATGTTAAATATTTAAAATGAGCTCCTTGACCAACTGTAAAATGCAACTTACACACTAATACTGCGATAATAATAATCCAATTATATAGTAAATAATAAAATAACACTCACATGGGACATGTTTCTGTATTTTACTTTTGATTTTGTGAATAATACTTATATACTTTCACTTAAGTAACATTTTGAATGCAGGACTTTTACTTGTAACTGCATATTTTTACAATGTGGTATTAGTACTTTTACTGAAGCAAAGGATCTGAATGATGAGTGAAAACTGGGTAAAATATCAAGAATACAAAAATCTGGCAGACATTTGAATTATGGAGCACAAACTCTTCGCTGTTTTCTTCTTCTTCTGTTTTTTTAACCTACTTTCATTTACGTGCATTGTCAGCATTTTTTATCAAAATTTCTCTATTTTCAATCACCGGAAGCATTTTCTGAGCACTCAGCATCACAAAAGGAGTACGCTTACTGTAAATTGTAGTGATAAGTGTCCTTTTGCAGCAGGAAAATCTACTTTTGAAAGCTTGGGGACATAAAATCTGGCTGAAAATAGGCTTAAACCACTCTGCCCCTTAGAAGAAATCTGGGTAAACATGGAAAGCAAACATTACTGTGCTGGGTGTCGTTTACTGATGTCCACTTTAGGACCAGTTCACAAACCTCACTGTCCAGTTTGAACACATCTCATTAAGAATATACTGTTTTTATTTTGCACTAACAAAGCTTCTCGTTCTTCCATCTCCAGAACGCCCTGTCTGAGGAGCTGTCTAACATGAAGAAACTCCAGGATGATCTCTTGGCAAACAAGGTGGCTGCGCCTCAAGGCTTCATTTTTAGTTGAAGCTCGTAGACATATGTTCATTTTTTCACCAACTCTGTCTCTTTTCCCCTCCCAGGACCAGCTGATAGCGGAGCTGGAGAGGCTTCAGCTGGAGTTAGATCAGCTGAGAGCGAGGCCCGGGGGCTCTTATTCCAGGTTGGTGCCATTTAGACACTCTAACCATTACTCTGAGTCTCCAGCGTGGCCTCGCCTGACCGTAAAGATGCCAGAGTTGTGTCTCTAATCTTGTCAGGCACTGTCGATAAATCACTCCACATTGGAGGCGTTTAACACTGTCAGCACTCACAGGCTGAAACAGTGTTGATACATATACGGTATATGCACACTCATTGACTCGGTGCACAAACACACATCCAACACTTATAATCCACTTTCTCATCTGCACGTCTTGACACTTTCTCTTATCTGTAAACCTGTTAATGGGAATATGATGCACTTCTATATTCTTACTATATTCAGATTTAATTTCTTCAAATTTCAGATACATTTTTGACATATTGTCTCTTTAGTTTGTTCTAATATTTCTGCTGTACATATTTTAGTTTCATTATTGCCAGCTGTGTTGTGTTTAAATCCCTCGCTGCTCGCTGTGTGTTTTTCTGCGTCGTACCGTCTTACTGTAGTTGCCGCCACAGTCTTATTCACCCTGCAGGGATAATTACCGTTTCATCTTTATCTTGTACCATCTTATCTTTCCCTCTGTCTCTCCAGTCGCTCTCTGCCAGGTAGCGCTCTGGAGTTGAGGTATTCCCACGGGGGCGGCGGGTCCCTCCCAGCAGGCTCCACCACTCACCTGGATCCCTTCGGTAATGCCTCTGCCGGGGGCGTGGTCAGACGAAGCCACCGGGCCCGTTGGAGCTCCGCCCGAGAGGACTCTACCAAGGTGAGAATCTAACATCCCTACGAGCCGCCGTGAAAACCCACATTCATTTTCATCTGCAGCTTTTTTTCCACCAAAACCTGACTCAGCACACAGACTACTCTCCTTAAGTAATGTTATTGATTTCACTTTATGCCTCTTAGAAGCAGCGCGTGTTACTTTTGTCTTAAACAACAAAAAATTGGTAAAATATCCAACAATAATAATATTATCTTATACCATAACATCAGGAAGTGGGAAAAATGTGTTCCTTCTGAATAGTCGTAATTTTCTCATCAGTCTTTCTGGCGATAAAATCAGTTTTGATTTTATCTTTCCACTTGAACAAAGTCAGTTTTTACTGTATTTCTTATGGACGCCAGTTAAGTGTGAGAGAAGTCGACTGATCAACTCAAAGAGGTAAAAGAATGAGGAAAAATCAAAATGAGGTTGGGTCTAGTTTTTGGATTATTTAACTACATCTGTCACTTGCAGGTTGATGATATTACATTTTTTATCCTGATCTTCTACGACTTTCTTATTAAATCAAATCAAATCAAATCAAGTTTTATTGTCGCATACACTATCATACACAGTACAACGTATAGTGAAATTCTTAGCTGCCAAGCTCCAGAACACAACTAACAAATAAATCGATATTAAGGGGAACAATTAAAAAGCATAACATAATGTAACTCTTTATTTTTTCATAGAAAACTGCAACCCTACTTTCATCACTGGTTATCAAGATTTATAACAAGACTTTAGTCATGCAGCTAAATGCTAGATGTTTCCCAAAGCCCAAGGTGACGTCCTCAAATGTCTTGTTTTGTCTATAACTCAAAGATATTCAGTTTACTGCCACAGAGGACTAAAGAAACCAGAAAATATTCACATTTGAGAAGCCTTTTCTTAAAAAATGACTCAAAGCGATTAATCGATTATCAAAATAGTTGGTGATTAATTTAATAGTTGACAGCTAATTGGTTAATCAACTCATCATTGCCACTCTACAAACTTTCATGGCAATCCATCCTGATATTTCAGTCTGCACCAAAGTTTTGGACCGACTGACAGACTGACGTTGCCATCCCTAGAGCCATGAAAAAATACATGAAATGATTGATTTCATCTTGAAAGAGAGGTGAATGATGAGTATTTGTGAATGGAGTCAATTGATGAATGAGTAATAAGTCCTCTTTCTTGTTCTGTGTGTGCAGTACCCAGACTGGGAGAGCGGGGCTCTGCTGGGGACCGGGTACGAGCCGGGCTTGGATGTGGGCTGCTCCGACGA
>NTHP01000755.1:102199-147125 GCA_003416845.1 Oplegnathus fasciatus
GACGACGACGGGGAGCCTCGGTTTGGCTCCGAGCTGCTGTCCCCCAGTGGACAGACGGACGTGCAGACCCTGGCCATCATGCTGCAGGAACAGCTGGAGGCCATCAATAAGGAGATCAAGTAAGGAAGGGTGGCGGTACTCAAAAGCTGGGGGGGAGGGAGGGAGGGAGGGGTTTCAGGGAAGTGAGGATGTTGGAAACACCCCTCTATATAATGCAATCTGATACAACACCACCACATACTACAGCCTCAAAAATAAACATATCAACACCTCTCNTATATATATATATATATATATATATGTATATATATGTATATATATAAGTATTAATATAAGTATTATCAGCAAAATTTACTGAAAGTATCAAAAGTAAAAAAACTCATTCTGCAGTAAAATGTCTCCTGTGACTGATGTCTGATTCTATGTGACATTATTAGATTATTAATACTGATGCATCAATGTAAGAGCAGCATGTTACTGTTGGAGCTGCTCCAGGTGGAGCTGGTTTGAACTACTTTATATACAGTTAGCTAGTTTAGTCCAGCGGTTTCCAGCCTAGGGGTCGGGCCCCTCCAAAGGGTCACCAGATAAATCTGAGGGGTGGTGAGATGATTAATGGGAGAGGAAAGAAAAAAAAACAGCTTTGATACACAAATTTATATTCATATTTTATGTTGGTGACACAAAACACAATGTTTGATCACATCATGATGGGCTCTTGTAACTGATTATGGACGTTTGTCTTTATTTTTAGACAGTTTTAGTCCGCTTGCAGGTTGAGGTGATTAAAGGAATAGTTTTATACTTTTTTGGAAATACGATTATTGGCTTTCCGGGTCGAGAGTTAAATGAGAAGATTGATACCAAACTCATGTCAACCAGCAGCCAGTTAGCTTAGCTTAGCATAAAGACATGAAACAGGGGAAACTGCCAGCCTGGATCCATCCAAAGGAAACAAAACTCACAATTAACACGTTATATCATCATTTGTTAACATGTACAAAAAACAAATCTTTTTTTACACTTACTTTTTTGTACAGATAAACCAAACAAGATATAACATATAAATCTGTGAGCTTTGGAGGTGCTGGCAGGCAGATTTTGTTAACTTTTGACAGAGTATTTCCAGTCTTAATGCTAAGCTAAGCTAACTGACTGCTGTCTGTACCTTCATATTTGACAGTTTATCTAAGTTTAAGTCTATCCAGATCTGTTTTTAACTTTATTTTTATGTAACAAAACCAGACTGATCCAGGAGGAGAAGGAGAACACGGAGTTGCGGGCCGAAGAGATCGAGAGCCGGGTCAGCGTGGCTTTGGACAGTCCGCCCATCCCTCCGTCCTCCCTGGGCAGAGACAGCACAGGACGGGGCTTCATCCCCTCGTCTATCACATCCTCCACCCTGGCCTCCCCCTCTCCCCCCAGCTCTGGACACTCCACCCCTCGCCTGCCTCACTCCCCAGCCCGTGAGACTGATAGACAGGTACCGCCGGTGTGAAGGACTAAACTTCTATTCCCGTCCGTGTTAACCTTTTTTATCTCGTCTCTGTTTCCACCTCCCTGTTTATGCAAACAGCTCCTCCAGACAGTGAGTCATGTAAATAAAGCATAAGTAAATCATGCAGACAGGGTCGGAGAAGTCAAGTTATTCTTCAACAGCATGTTAGATTGGGCAAGACTGATTCAAGTAACTTGAAGGGTGGTGTGATGGTTGGTGCCAGACACACTGGTTCCAGCGTTTTCGAAACGGGCGGATGGATTACAAAAGATGGTGCAATAAACAAAAAACGGGCAGTCAGCGGTGATTGTGAAAGTGATAATGTTGATGTGGGAGCTCAGAATAGAACGGCAGGAATGGTTCAAGTTATGAAGCAGGATACCTATGAACAAAAACCAGCTCAGGACGGTTCAGGAGCTCAAAAAACAATGCAAAAAGATGGCTTTGTTGAAAACAAAAATGTGATGGTAAAGTTGGGTTATGGTGGCCAAAATGAGACAGTAGAGAAGTGGTAAAAGGTCACCCGTTACACACAGTCCCACTTTCTATTTATAGGGTAAAAATAGGAGTAAAAAGCATTAATTAATGGTTCCAGGATTATTATCAGGAGTAATGAGGTTGTGGGTATTTTCTTGGCGTTACACTGTCGTGTTTCTGGCCTGAATTTGTCTGTCTAGTTAGCTTTAATTAAGTATAATTTCAAGCAGTCCAGGTTTCAATGATTCAGCTGCTCTGGAGTAAAAATGGCTCCTAAGCTAGCTGACATTTTCACATTTCATATTTCAGAACAACAAAGACGACGATCGGTCCCTCGCTCTTCTGGACTCTACGCCTCCGTCCACTCCTCGAGCGCTGCGATTGGAGAGGATGACCCTCACCCATCCAGGAGCGATGCTCGACGACCCCCGGGAGTTTCGCAGGTGATTCAGCAGCACTTTAAATATATCAAATACAATATTTACTTCGGCTTTTTCCCCTTCGTGATTTCCTTTGTCCTTTCCAGTCTCTCGGCAGATGGCAGCAGCTCCAACAGCAGCCAAGATTCGCTCCACAAGTCCAGTAAGAAGAAAAGCATCAAGTCTTCCATCGGTCGGCTTTTTGGAAAGAAGGAGAAAGGAAGGATGGGCCAACCTGGGCGGGACGGCTCTGCTTCTCTTGGTAAACAGATGGAGGATAAGGGAGGGATAACACTGACTGTATATCAGTAATCCAAACTGTCAGTATTGGCTCACTGGCTCGAGGTGTTCATATCTATATTATCTCTTCAATCTTGTGACCTTTGACCTCTTCCAGCATCTACACCCTCTGAGGACCTGGCCTCTGGAGACCCAATGGGGATGAACAAGACTGGGACTCTGGGTCCAGCAGATAAAGACCGCCGCAGCAAGAAGAAGTTTGTGACTTGTGTTTCCTGTTTTGTTTCAGTTTGGTTCTCAGATTTTGATCTCTCACTTGAACGGCACCAACTAAAACTTACTCTTCCTCTTCTTACCAGGCACGAGCTACTGGAAGAAGCATGTCGCCAAGGACTTCCCTTTGCATCTTGGGACGGACCCACTGTTGTCTCTTGGTTGGAGGTACTGTGCAGTCACAGAAACCTAAGGGATGGGAGATATTTGGATCCATATAACATGTTCTCCTTTAATTTAACCTGTTGTCTGCCTCCTTCCAGCTGTGGGTGGGAATGCCAGCCTGGTACGTGGCAGCCTGTCGTGCCAACGTGAAGAGCGGCGCCATCATGGCCAACCTGTCGGACACAGAGATCCAGAGGGAGATCGGCATCAGTAACCCGCTTCACCGCCTCAAACTGCGGCTGGCCATCCAGGAGATGGTGTCCCTCACCAGCCCCTCCGCCCCGGCCAGCACTCGCTCTGTGAGACTGCACATACATTTACTCATTCAAATTATGACCACAAATATGTTCTCATGTCATTAAAAAATCCCAGTCTAGACCGCTTCCCTATAGCGTTAAAGGTAAAGAGGCCTTTAATTGGAGAACGCTAAGACTTTAAACACGTTCATATGGCGATTCATGCATTCATCAGGGTGTTGATACCTTTTTAATAACATATTAAAGGCCTGTTCTCCACACTGTGCACAGACCTTTTGCTGATAACTCACACATGCTGCATTCGTATTAGCAGCATGCAGTCCATGCTGGACCAGGTGTTTGTAGTTCTGAGATTAGTTGAAATGTTAATGATCCCCGGTGGGAAACTAGTAATATGATACAAAAATACAAATAAAATGCAATTGAGAGTATATGATATCAAATAGAGATGATGGTGAAATAAAAAACATATTTTGTTAAGTGGGATGTTGGAAAGAAAAGCGTGTTTTTAGTTTCAAGCAGGAAAATCTTGAATACAAAAGAACATGAAACACATCCTGCATGTGATGGAATAAATGTCAAAAATAATAAAAAGTGTGATTTTCCACCAGAGAGTGATAGTAAACTGCGCTGGCGCTGATTAAGTTCCACCTATTCACCTAGAAATACGACTTGGCAACAAAAACTACATTTTCCCAAATGTTGCCTCTCTCACACAGCCACAAAGATAAACCAGATGTTGAAAAGTGTAGTAAAACTGCTGCACGCACACACATTTGTGCTCTCGAGCTCTTTGTGTCTCCTTTTCCAAGTGAGATAAATCCACGAATAACCAAAAACCATCTTCGGCTCACTGTCGATTTTGGCGGTTGGAACAAGTGCCAAGTTTTGGTTTGGCTTTCCCGATTCCTCGCTTGGCTTCGTGTTTATTTACAGCAGGAATCATAATAATCAGACGAAACGTTGATGATCAGTCACACACTTCTGCTCAACAGATTTACCCTATCAGTCCACATAAACCGGTTGAACCTCTTGTTCATCAAAATCACCATGGCAACGAGAAAGCAGTCTGCTGTTGTGGTTGGCCGACGTCTTGTGATGTGGCTTTTTTTTGGCACAGCAGAAATGCACAAGCCGTTGAGTCAGAGCTTTAGGCAGGCAAAGCAATATGTGGTGCTTTATTATCTCACCGCTTCACTTTCCTTTTGTTCACATGACCGCAGTCGACCAGTAACGTGTGGATGACCCACGCAGAGATGGAGTCTCTGAACGCTGCCACCAAGCCTCCGGTTAGTGCCCTGCTGTCCCGTCTCCATCTGACAAACCCTCTTTTATGTTTTTTTATAATTATTTCACTCAGTTTTGAATTATTTTAAGCGTCTCGTCTGGTCTGAATCATGTTGACGAGTCTCTCCCCTTCCTCCTCTTCCTCTCACTGTCTCTCTCTGTTTCTCTTTTTTTGAATCTCTTTATATCTCTTTCTTTGTGGGCCCAGGCCATAGTGTTGAGCATCTTCTTCTCTCCCTCTTGTTGCTGTTTCAGTGTGAACTGCTTCCAACTAATTACCCGTTCACTAACACACTATTCCTCCCTTTTGTCCTCTTTTCCTGCTGCTGCCGCTGCTGCCGCTGCTCCCTCCTCCTCTGCTTCTCCTCCATCATCTCTCCATCCGTCCACCCTGCTCTCGACCCCCTGCTCCCCTTTCCCTCGCCACCTCCACATCACTCTCTCTGGCTCCGTCTCTCTCTGTCTGCCTCTTCTCTTCTCTCGCCACTTCAGGAGCTGAAAGAGTTCAGCTGGGATCAGGTAAGGATCAACTGCGCTTTTTGAAGAGTCAGAATTAACACAACATGACGCGTATTTGTCAGTAATTTTATCTCTAGTGAGACTCACCGCGGTGAGTCATGAGCTGCTGACTTGCGCCGCCATCAGATACCAACCCGAGCATGAATCAGTGTTAATCATCTGCGGTTGTCCCCTCCAGATACTGGCCTATGGCGATATGAATCATGAGTGGGTGGGCAACGACTGGCTGCCCAGCCTGGGCCTGCCACAGTATCGCAGCTATTTCATGGAGTCCCTGGTGGATGCACGCATGTTGGACCACCTGACCAAGAAGGAGCTGCGAGGACAGCTCAAAATGGTGGACAGCTTCCACAGGTAGAGCTCAGCTTCTGCGTGCCCGCTCTCGCCTCTTTAACAGCCATAACTCATATAAATCTTTTGTCACTGGTCGTGTTTTCGCTCTCATTCTTTTCTGTTGACTCTCTGCCTGTGTGCGTGAGTGGCGTGGGAAATGTGAAGGTGTTAAAAGACATGTGGGGAGTGCTCCTGTTGTTGTGACACTCTCCCTGTTCAGGTGTGTGTCTCCAGGCCCTCTTTAAGTTATCTTTTAGGTCAAAGGCGTCGGATTGTGTTAATGCTTTCTGAGCACAGGGTAGAGTGGAAACACGCCCTCAGTTAACCTGCTCCAACCGCTCACCCTCTGGTTCTTTGACTTCTCCCAGGGTCAGTATGCATTACGGCATCATGTGCCTGAAGCGTCTGAATTATGATCGCAAGGAGCTGGAAAGGAGGAGAGAGGAGAGCGTGCACCAGAACAAAGGTGAGCTCTTTTTTTCTCATCATTATCTCGCCATTCATGCCCCAGATGCGGGGCGGTATTGTACGTTTCTCTGACCTTGTGCACTCAACTAATTCCTCCATTCATGCCGTGCTATTGTCTTGTTCAAAGCATACCTTAGTGATTACTATGTAAACCCTTGCATCTATACCCAGGTTAATTATTTACATAATTATTGCTATTATTGATCTATTATCAACCCAGAGTTTATCTTCTTCTCATTACACATTATTATCTCGCTCTGTCACTTTATTCATTTGTTTGTCTGTTAGTTAGTTGTACATACGAGTACCCTGCCCACATGCACTTATAAAACACTCTTCTTAACATTACATTGTAATCTTAAGTTCCTAAAACACAGCTCAAGTTTTTTATTATCAACCGTCCAGAAGAACTCATCAGAAATGAAGGACGTTTTACTAAAAAGTGGATCCCTTAAATCATCATATAATGAGCAATAAAACGTGAAATGGACTTCACCTTCAGTCTGAAGCAAAGCCTTTTCTCTGCAGGGAGACCATTAAAGCTGCCTGTTTCTGGAGATAATGGTAGTGTACCTGACTGTAACCGACAGACTGAAAGTCTTTGATTTTCAGTTCAGTTCAGCTTTCATAAGACCCATCAGACAATATGTTCGTAATTTAGGTTTGTACCGGGACCGGACATCATTAATATTACCCTGTAACCTGTTTTGAAAAATAAAAAATAAATAAATCACACAAAATAAAGAAGTCTGTTCCAAAATCGAATCATCTCACATTTATGTCTTTGTCCACGTTTGGAGGTTCCCATCATACAGTATACCACCTCTGGTGGTGGAAACAGGTGTTAGCTTATGAACCCCAAGACACGATCGACTTGTCTCGTCTCGTCTTGTAATGGACTGTGTTACATTTCACATGTTCATTGAACTCCCAGCTGCCAGCATGCATAATCTGGAACAGGACACACACAAGACCAGTACAGCTCCTGACATAGTTTGACTCTGCTCAGAACTGACCCCGGCTCTCTACCTGCTGAATTAACTAAAACACAAACTAACATCTGTCCTAAAAGTCAGATGCTCATCCAAAACAAAACCTTTATGTTTATATCAGTCAGTATCTGACAGCACTGTTGAACCAAGATTAACAGTAACTGTGTAAAACTCGTGTTTTATTTTGCTTCACCACTTCCAGCACCATTCAGCCACCACGTGAAGCATCCTCTGCAGATCTTTTTCATGCTCTGCAAGTAAGATTACATCATCTGCATAAAGTAGTACACTGACAATCAAATCATCTACTTCAACCTCCAGCTTACAAGATTTCATTTAAAGAGCGAAATCATTATCATCATCATCACTCCTTGCTTCACACCACATTATTGGTTATTTTATTATATTATTGGAAGTGGCAGTTGCGGTGCCGTTTGCTTTACTACTTTTAACTTTTAACAAGATCTCTTAAAAGTATGTAGACGTGAAAAGAGAAAAGAATTTGCTTCCCAAACTCAGTAAACCATAAAAACATTCACTTTCTTACACCAGCTTTAGCATATAAAATAAAGTAAAACTCTACATAGACCAAAATAAATGAAACCCACAACTTTAATAATGGCAAACAAAATAAACATTTCCTTTGATTTCTGCTGTCTCCCACATTGCTGGGAGATGTTTAGACCACCCCTTGGTTATTGCTTTCCCCCCCACACTATAAGAGATTATAAACCACAGCTCTCTCCTGCAATTTGGCTGGATAACGATTACATAAATTTCAACACGCTCAGTCATTAAACAAACCCAAATCTCTCGCTCTCCTACCGCTGCGCCTTGGGATACACATGTTGTACATTTACAGTTCACCTTGGCTGATTTCCTTACAGAAGAATTTCTCACGTGAGGAAATTAGTGAGGTTTGGGTTTGTCTGATGATGAGCTTGACCTGCGGAGTCCACGTCAGAGGATAAATCAGCAAAGCAGGAACATTTAGCTATTTATCTTGATCACTCATCAATACTTCACAGGTAATTTAACCCCTCCAGAGGACCATTAATAAGCCCGAACAGACCTGCGTGTTTCATCTAGCCTGAACCTCAGGAAGTGACCAGAATATTAAGAAACCGGATCTCGCTTATAAAAATAGCGAGCAGACAGCTGTTTGCAGATGGATGCCTCCTCCCCCTCTCCCTCCCTTCACCTTCTCCTCCCTTCCTCCCAGATGTGATGGTGTGGTCCAATGAGCGTGTGATGTGCTGGGTGCAGACTCTCGGTCTGAAGGAGTACGCCGACAACCTCCGTGAGAGCGGCGTCCACGGGGCTCTGCTGGCTTTAGACGACACCTTTGACTACACCGACCTGGCCCTGCTGCTGCAGATCCCCAATCAGAACACACAGGTAGAGGACAGGATGTCGAAGGTCACTGATGAAAAGGCTTTTCCTTATGAAGAGCATTCAGTGCTACAACAGGGATAGAAGAGTTGTTTTTCCCCTACAAACAAAGACCATATAAGATCCCCTACAAACATGTTTTTTAGATTATTATCTTTTGGACATTTTTGCTGGGGGTTTTTGTGTATTTGAGAGCCGACAGTCTAGAGAGACAGGAAACATGGAGAGAGGTCCCAAGCCACAACCAAATCATATAACCATTAATCTCCAGACAAGTGTTACCACATATAAAAACACTCTGCTTTGAATCATAATGTGCCTGATATGGTTTTTCCACTGAAAAGTCCAATTAACTGGTTAAAAATTCTTAAAATTTAATCTACTTCTTCTCCTTCATTGAAAAATCCAGACTCTAAAATATGCACACACAAAAAAATCAGATCTTTATGCAACTGCTGAGCACAAGATGTCTCCTAGTTCACTGAAAAAGTGACCCGGAGGCTTCAAGTTACCTCTTCACACTTGTCTAAGTCCATGTGTTACACTGAGATTTAAAGAAAAGACAGACAAACTTTCCCTCTTTAGCAGATTAGTTTCAAAACATACTTCTTGTATCAAACTCTGCACATGCACCAGTGAAGCTCAAACATCCAAGCGAAGGAACGATAAGCAGGGACATTTTTTAATGGAGTTACCACCAATCAATATCTTGCAATTTGACCATTTTCCTTGCAGAACAAAGAATTTACGCTCCTTAATTTATTCTTTTTATTTGTAAAAAGGGTCTTTAAAAGCATTTCATTTTTTATACAAATTACAGTCATGATTGGAGCCTTTATTTACTTCAGCAATCAGGCAAGAGCTTTAATGATATTGACGATAATAAGAAGTTGATATCCGCAGTTTTTTGTCTTAAACCTTTGCTGCATCTCTGTCTCCATCATTTCCTGTCACCTCTCTGCTGTCTGTATTAAGGGCTTAAAATGCCTGAAAAACTGCCGTGATCTGGTTTAAGGCGGTTCAGACATGAACTAATGAATGCCAGCACAGCACACCCGTCCTGGAAATGTGTCATCTGCAGAGTCCAAACGAATCTCAAAGCTCTTCATCACCTCTCTCCTGCAGGCCAGACAGCTCCTGGAGCAAGAGTACAACTCCCTCATCTCCATGGGAACCGAGAGACGACCTGATGAGGTCAGCATGCTAATCAGCTCGAAGAAATAATTAAAAAAAAAAAAATACAAGTGATGGGTTGTCTGAGCAGCCGTGTTTTCGTTCACACTGTCTGTCTAGCAGGATGGAACTAAGACGTTCACCCGCTCGCCCTCCTGGAGGAAGATGTTTAGGGAGAAAGACCTTCGGGGCGTGACCTCTGACTCCGCCGAGACCCTGCCTGCTAACTTCCGTGCCTCAGCCATCTCCACGCCCTCCGTTACCCTGAGAAAGGTTCAGAGTGATGGTGAGTCTGACCCGCGACCTCTGACACCTTCGCTCTCATATTCACATTTGTTCAGCTCCTCTGAGCCCCGGAGGCGCATCTCAATTTAGACGATGTGTGAAAACCTGTTACTCTATATGGCGTTAACTCGCACGAAGAGCACGACAGGAATCAGGGCAAAAGGTTACAGGGCCGGCCCTGATCAGGTGCAACTATCCTGCAGAGCTGATAATAAATGAGCCGTGTGTTTACATCTTGATTTCTTGGAAATGAGCCTTGAACAGGAACATTTGTTTTCCGACAGTGTACAGTGCGCGTTATGTAAGCCGCTGCAAATGCAAAACCAGAGTCACATGCGCGGAGCAGTTGGTTGCTTTCATGCTACTCTGCCATTAGTTTGGCGGTGGAATTTTCTGTTTCCTTTAGCAGAGGAACTGGCAATAACAAGGAACAGACGCTTCAAAGTACAGAGGAAGACTATTATCCCTCATTCCACTTCTTAATAGGAATGCCTGTGGAAGGTCAGTGCTGTTTAAGACATTGCAGTTACGATAATGACCCCGTCTGTGTCTGTCTCCCGGTCTCCAACACAGCCAACTCTGGTGCCCGGGGTGAATCTGCCTCAGTGAGGACGTACTCCTGTTGAGGGGCTGAGGTGAGAACCGTCCGCCGCATTAATTAAACTGTTTCATCCATGTGGCGTTTTATCTGTGTGGTGAGACAAAACAGTTTATCCAAGCTTCAGAGATGGCTTGCACATGTGCCGATCACATTTGTTTGAACCTCATTGTTTTATGCATTTGTTTGTAGTAGTGGATTGGTCTGAGCCAGGGATTTTAGTAGTTCCCCTAAGGTCTTTAAGTGGTGGTGGGGATTTAGGCAGAGTTGAATTAAGGCCACGGAAGCAGTGATGTGGTAATAATGCTGTTTCTCTCCTCAGGGCGCTGACTGGATTGGGACTAGAGGACCCTCTCGCTCATCCGCGGAGAAAGAAGCAATGAATATAACCAACTTCAAAACAAATCTATCGGTCTGACCATTCTGCAATAACAGAAGCAAAGGAATAAAGGGGGAAATGACATGAAGAATGTATGAATGTGTTTTCCGAGCAGACTAGGAAGGTTGAATGGGATCAGCTGTTTTCTCTCTCTGTCTCTCTCTCTTCCTGTCGTTCTGTCTTTGCTCTTTCTCTCTCAGTGTGACTGTGCTGTGGGGTTAATAAAGGACAACGCCGGTGTTGGTTCGGTTTGTGCCGGTCGTGCCGGTTTCCCCTCTCTTCATTCCTGTCGGAGTCTGCACACAGTCAGCAGAGTTGGCAATATCAGGGCTCATTTTCCTTCCTCCAGAGGAAACCACTTGCTGCCATTTCTTCTCTTAAAGTTTGAAAACAACTAAACGTGTCGCCTTATAACTTCTGCTCAACAACAGGTGTTTTTAATGAGAGCCAGGGCAGAAGTTAACCTCACCGTAAAGTTTAGATTTTAAAAACAAGAGGAATGACTGGATGGTTGTTAAAATGATTGGGGGAAATGGCTGAATGAACATAAACCGGTTATAACTCCACACAACACCGGGGTTCTCCTTTCTACTCATGAGTCGGCCGGTGTCCAGTGTCAGCCATTGTGGCTCCATTGTTGGCTTCTATGGTCCCGTCAGGGTGTCTAAGTGTCCCCAATTGGTCGGAGTGGTGTAGTAAAACACGTCCGAATTCAGACCACTATTTAGCTCCGACCACATCAGAGGGACCCTCCTCACGCTTTGTCTATTGGCACCTTGAAAGCCGATAGGCCAAGTAATCTCTTTTGAAGGGACCCCATTATAGAGATCAAAGGCACAGAGGTGGATGGGACAGGGTGGAGCGAGGCCACAGAGGCATTGTGTTCACTGATTTCATGATGTCGATGGCAGGAAATCCATACAGTTAGTGTTGGTACCACTGTCTGAAAAGGTTTACTTTACGAGGAGTTTATAAGTTCTAACTATTGGCTTTATCGATGTTAACAGGGCGCTCCGCAGAGCACTACTCAGGATGTTAAAGCAGTTGTTTCATGTCTTCTGTGGTGCTGAAGAAAACCCTCTAGATGTTTTAGCGATGTCATGAGGGTTTAAAAGAGGTGGGCATTTAAGAGACAGGGGGGCTTTAATGAAAGACACTACTGAGTTGCATTATGGGAAATATAGGATCCAGCGTTTTTGGAGTTTCACCCATACTGGGGACTAAAAAGTCAGGATATCTCGGCCTCTGATGCTTCGATTGTAAGTCCCCCAGCTTTTTCGAAGTGCAATACCAAAACGCTCGAATGAGCATTTAATAAATCATTTATTAATGATTTATAGATCAGTAAAAAAAAAGCTACTGAGTAAGACGACGTTTGGGTTGCCAGGTTGCGAAACTTTGACATTTGAATTGTGTAAAATTTGTGTTTTTATCTCGCGCTGTAATTCTTTGGGAGGACCCCAACAATGTTCAAACACATACATTGACTGCTGATAAAAAGTTATTATTAACCACTTATTGACATCCTTATAACTGCAACATTTATAACATATAACATAACATTTATAACTGCAGACTTCATGTAAAGACTCACAGGTTTTCTGACTTCATAATGAGCCATTAGATCTGTGGTCCAAAATGCAGTTTTTAGTTTGGTTCTTCCACTGCAAAAATATATCCTGTGTGAAGTTTAAAATGTTAATAAGTTTTTAAAAACTGGATTCTTCCTAATGAGTGACAGATGTAGCTAAAAAGGCAAGGCGAGTTCTTTGGAAGGAGAAAATGCAACAGCCACGGATTTTTCACAAGTTTGCAACCCAAAAGTTATTTTTAATAATACTCAGTATCTTATTACTGACCTATAAATAATTTACATACAACATGATTAACATGAAAATACCATTAATTACAAATAGTAAACCCTTTGAAAAGTATGCCTTATTAGAAAGTGGTACCAAAGTGTGACATATATTTAGAGAGGTGTGACATGGAGGTCAGACTTCAGCTCAAACTCCTCACTAGCCCTCCACGATGTCGCTGTGCGGTTTATGACTTGTAATCATCAGCTCAGGGTCTCGGGTAATCCTGATGACGGGGGAGGTGGCAGGGAGACAAAACAGCGACTCACAGGGAGGAAAGACAAAACCGAAAGGATGGACAGAAGCCGGTCATTTTACTGCACACACAAGCCATAACAGAAACCAAGAGCTCTCTGGGGGGTGAGATCAGAGGGAGGCAGGAAGAGAGGGCGAGCCCGAGGAAGCCCAGGAAACAAAACCTTTAGCCTCTGTGTTTACGATGCATGTCAAACAAACGACAATGACCTAAAAACATTTTTTTGGTGGTGAAGATGATATGAGGTGTCTTTAAAAAATATATATCTGTATGATAAACCTACAGGGGGTGGGAGCCTGGGGATCAATTTGTAAAATGTGTGTATTTTTTTCAGTTGTATTTTTTATTTTTTACGATATCTATTTATTTTCTTTAGGTATGTATTGGATAAACGTATGTACATGTTCTGTTCCTTCTTGACTTCATTTGAACTAGTTTTAAAAGTAAATATGAAACATTGAAAATGGTCATTCAAATACGCTACTGTATGTGTACATTTTGAGAACAAATTGTGCAATGATTTAACAGATTTCCATGATTAAAGTGATAGTACTACAAATTGAAAAATATCATCTGGAAAATAAACAATAATGATGATGATGATGATAATGAAAATGGTGATGTAAAAGAAAAAAAAAATAAAGCGATCCAGGTGGATCTGCTGATCATCGCAAACTTTCTCCATTTTTCTTTTCCCCATTGATTTGATTGATTAAGTACTCAAGTACTGTTCTTAATTACAATTTTAAAATACTTGAAAAATACTTGAATATTTAGGCATCTTTATACCTCTACTCCGTCACATTTATGAGGTACTTTATACTCCTACAGTGCATATGTTTGACAGCTATAGCCACTAATTACTTTCCAGATCAGATTTTACACACAAAATATGCAGGACTTTTACTTGTAATGGAGTATTTTTAAATTATGGTATTACTACTTTTACTTGACTGTGTTTTATGAAGCTGTAGTTTGAGGAAACCAGCAGATCACAGCAGTAAAATACCTGAAAATGTGCTACTTATGATAACTTTTCTTTTCCAAATAAATCCCAGAGTTCAATTGTGCATATTTACATCAGTTAAATTGTGTGAAAATAATTTGCTGAGTACAAAGATCCTTTATTACCACATTTGGCAGGCAAACTGAACAAACCAGCAGATGGTAAAAATTTGTTTGTTTACTGTAGGTGTCGTGTAATTTACAAACCACATGGTTTTACATTCATGGACCACATTTAACAAGTTCCACAGAGGGAGATGTATCCTGCCACAAAACTGTCAAATCATCAGCCTGAGTGCTGAAGTGAGCCCATGCTGTAGTTTCTGTATCCAATACATGTTACGATATTGATGGTAATCCATATGGGAACAGTGTGGAGCAGTAAAATAGAGCCTCAGTAGGTGGCGCTCCTTCCTCTCACAACCCGAGCGGACCAGAGGCTGGAATTATCATCAGACACTGGAGAGACCTACCACTCCATGAAGACTTCTTCTATAAATACACACAGATATACATAGCTTCATACATAAAGGTATACTGGTGTCATATTGTACACATATATAAAGGAATATATTAATATCAAAGACATACACATGCTTACATACTAATCAAAAATAACTTAGATTATGAAAGATAAATCATACAAAAACAGTACTTTTTAAAGTAAAATCTCTATATATGACAATTTTCCCTAAGATCTAGTATTGAGGTCTTCTTGTTTTTTTCAAAAGTCAGTTGTTGGAGGTGGAGGGATGGAAGAGAGCGAGAAAAGAGGCAGAAATAACGAAACCCATCATGTTTAAGGAACCAGCAAGTGAGAGTGCACACAGGAGGATGTCACAGCTGCTCTGCTCTGTGTCACTTTCTACTTCTTCTCTCTCTCTGCCTCCCCCCTCCTCTCTCTCTCTCTCTCCCTCTCTCTCTCTCAGCCTCTCCCCGTCCTCGTCAAGACCTCCCTCCCCACTGCCTGATTCGCTCTGGACAGCAGCACGCAGACGCAGGACGAGTCGATTCGGATCCACCTCCATCCGGTTCTGTTGTTTGCGTCTTTGGTGAGCGCTCGGACGTACGACTGCTTGGCTTTGCACTCGCTCACCCACTGTTTCTTGTCCACGCCCAAGCAGCCGGCCCCGGCTACGCCCGTTCCCACAGATCTCGCTGCTGCGCCCTTTGACCTGCTAGCATTGCTTCGCTGCTCGGCCTGGCGGCAGCGAGTCTCATAGAAGTACTGTTTGAGTGGTCCTGTCTGGGTCTGGATTTCCTGCAAGATGGTGACCTTCTGGCCGTGGGAATCGATGGCAGTCGTCTTGTCGGTGACCCAAACACTTTCCGACTCGCACACCGACTTTTCCCCTCTCCTTCTGTCAATCAAGTGTGAGCGTTTATCCCTTTTAACAGCACGTTCAACCTCCGCAGTAACTCTGGAGGAGTCCGCCCAACTCAGAGTCGTGCTCCTGTCGATCGCCCGGTCCCCGTGGCCCTCGATGTGTCCGTCCGTGTCCTCCTGCTCCTCTCTGTCCCCGTCCTCCTCCAGCAGGCCCGTCTCCAACATGAGCAGGAGAGGGGGGTGTTCTGGAGGCGACGGGGAGGGTGAGAACAGGACTCGTGGATGTGCGTCCAGAAACATCTCGTCTCCTTCGAAGATACTGTCCAGTCCAGCTCCCAGACCCAGCCCTGCCTCCAGGGTCAAGCTCTCCTCGGCCAGACCTCTTCCAGCCCCCGGTGTCCACTGGCTTCCCGTCCCGATTGCAGGTGCATCTCTCAGCTTCTCCAAGGGAACAGTTGGTTCTGGTCCTCTTTGACCCTTTAGATTAGCAGCAGGACTGACGGCATTCTGGGTTTCCGCTGTAGAAACCTGCAACAGTCTTTCTGTAGAGTCCTGAAGATTGTCCTTCTTGGAAAAGTCCACAAAACTGGAGTAATCTTGCCTGCTGCTGCTGTCAGCTTTGTAGTCCTTTGGTAGAGAATTGTCCTTGGAAATCTCCTCGGTCCTGAGTGTTCCTCCTTCTGCGGGAACATCCAAACTGACACTGCTTTTCTCATCGCTGCCTGAGTTGCTATTTGATTGGTAGGTTCCTTGATTCTTCACTTTGAACGTGGAAGTCTCTTCATCTGCGGAGGATTTCACATAATCCTTACGGTTGTGGAGGTTTCGCTGTTGGCTAAGAGCAGCAGCCATGTTGTAGTCCGTTTGTGAGGCATTTCCGTGGAAGTTGTAGTCCACAGGGGGAGCTGCGAGGCGAGCAGCCGGGTCATGACGGTGCTCTCTGCGGTTGTCAAAGCCAGGCTCTGTCGTGGCGGCAGCAATCCTGGACACAGGGTTGTGAGGGAAGGGCAGGGCCGAGGCAATCACCATGGCAACCAGGGGAAGCCAGTGCATCACTCCCAAGACGTATCAGCTGGTGGATAAAACAGGGAAAGACACAGAGAGAAAGAGAGAGACAATGTTATTTTATACCATGCAAATTGTGGCTTCTACAGTTAACCTAAGTACCTCAATTAAAATATAAAACGAGAGGTTTTACTGGTGGCCCGCAGCTTTATGACCCCGTTGCTTTAACCGCTGAGGTATGGCTTTAAAATCTTGGCAGAACTCGTGGAAAAATAGGACCAAGTACAGCAAGGTCGCCCTCTGCTTCTTCATGGGGGGAGATGGAGCTCAGCTACTAACGCTGTAGATCCTGCCGTCTGAAGGGCTGACCTTCAAACCGAGACACTGACAACCTGGTATGTACGCAAGTCAGAAACTTTACAGCCAAAGGAAATGGATTAGAAAGACATCTGCGACCCGAGAAAACAAGCCTTCCCTTTCAGCTTTTAAGGACATGACTTTTTTTCTTTTTTTTTTGTTCTGTTGTTACAGCTTTTTCTAGGATCCAAGACTCTCTTTAAATCTGTGGTAACAAACATGGCTTACCTCAGGTCTACTTGCAAAAACACATAAATTAGAAAAAAGCATCCCAGTATTGCTGAGGTAAACCTCAGGTATTCCACCTGATCACACCTGGGCTTTGGGGGAATTTGTTTTCCTTTGAAAAGGTGGTGCCTGAACACGATACAATACATCTGCTGCCTTGGATTGGAAGAGTTTACTTACATAGAGTGATGTGCAAACATCACTATTGTAAACACCCTGCCTGCCGTAACTTGCATCATTTAAACTCTGTGCAGCTTGTTATCACAAAAGGATTACTAGTTGATGTTGTATGTCCTGCATGGGACTAAAATGTCATTAAAAGTTTATTTTAAAACTGCAACAATTAGTTGACGGACTGAAAGTTAATGGCAACTATTTTGATAATTAGTTGATAATTTAAGTCAATTTTCAAGCAGAAATACTGAACATTTAATTCTTCCAGCTTCTCTAATGTGAGCATTTGCTGCTTTTTCTTGTCTTATATTACAATAAACTGAACATCTTTGGGTTTTGGACTGTTGGTCAGACAAAACACGACATTTGAAGACGTCACTTTGGACATTTTTCACTGTTTTCTGATGTTTTCTAGACCAAGCAATTAATTAATGAATCGTGAAAATAATCAGCAGATTAACCAATAATGAAAATAATCATTAGTTGCAGCCGTAGTGTATTTAATTAATTTAAATTAGTGAAATTATAGCAAATGAGTGCATTTATCTACATTCAACTGATTTATTTTAACACGAAAAAGTTAAAGTTACACAATAAACTGTCTGCCACATTTACCAGATTCTCTTATTTATAACTGAAAGATACATTATTTTCTCTTGATTAGTCTGATGCTGTGGTAAATGGGGATACACTGAAAAGTCATTATAATAAGTGTTAAAACTCAAATAAAGCACTCCCTCGTGCAATCTAAATGTAAACACTTTTTTTCAGGTGCATTAGTTTGTCATGTCTGACATCGTGAGTCAAGCACAGGTGATTCATTCGTGTTTGTAAGTGAGGCTCTCCTGTGACTAACTGGAAAAATATTCCAATCACCGGTCCATGTGGCATGTACAGTGGGGCGGCATTCAACCAGCACGCAGCACGGTGAACGTCAGTTTAGTCATTTGTTTGAAAGCAGGAAGGAGGTCACTTGGAAAGAGTTAAAATAGGTGGAATGATGAGAATGTCAGTGATGCAGCTTTACTGGCGAGGCTCCTTCAGGCAGCGAAGAGGCGGGGGGTGGGGGGGACACGTAGGGCAACAGAAAATACAGAAAGTGTGAAGGAGGGGATGTCATGGCTGTTTGTGTTTGTTTGCTCGTGGCGTGCCTGAATGGATGCATCATCAGTGACCATCGCTGAGTATGTGTGTGTGTGTGCGAACATGTGAATGAGTGACAAAACAAAACCCCTTTCAGTGACAGGACATGTACTCAGCGGGGGCCACACCCTGGACACAATGCAGCCGCCGAGCAGCAACAAGGTTTGGTCGACGCATCACTCATGCTGTCACCTCGGGCGCTCAAAGTGCCTGCTTGTCACGCTGACGATAAAACACATCAAAGTGCGTAGAGCTTCCTGTTTTCTCTTGCTACTGATCGACACACCGGGCCTGCCAAATAAACCCGGTGTCTTGTGTGTTGATAGCAACTTAAACGGTAAACCTGGCTGTTAACACACCCCTCGAACACGGCGAGGCCAGCCAATAACAATTATACCTGAAAACAAAGTGTGTGCAGGTAAGGTGAACACAGTCTGGTGACTCTTAACAGGAGGAGGTGCAGGGTGGATATCCAGGTAAAATCTGGAGGATTTGCATCATGTGAGCGTGTCTCCTGTTGTAGGAGAGCTTTATGCTTCTTAAGGGCTTCCTTGGAGCACTCAGATGCCACACAGAAGGCAGGCAAGCAGACTCTCTAAGTGGTTTCTTTGTAAAACAGCAGCAGCAGCAGCAGCAGCACTTCATCACCATGCTCCATTTGCCACAATGACACGCATCATTTGCGCTCCCTGCAAGGCTAGACGAGGACCACGACGTTCTTCCGCCCTCTGGACCAGACCCAAGCACTCTGAATCCCCTCCCCACCCGCCCCCAGACGAACACACACAAAAAAACCCAGTCTTTCTAAATCAAAAACCTCACTTAGTAAATAAAACCCCACTCAACACCACACACTTATGTTAATCCTAATCTCTGTAGCCTGAGATTCCTCCAAATGAGCACAGGAAGAATACCCTGAAACCGCAGGACGGAGCCTAAACAAAGAGACAGAAAGTAACCACGTCATCAAGCAAAAATCCATGAATAAACAAACTAAACAGACTAAACTATGACATTAACCGCAGGGCCTCCGTGAGCTGCAGTGTACAGTATCATTTAGCACTGATTGTCAAGTCCTTTTGACTGAGTATTAATTAAATAGCAGAGCCTACATGGTTTAATGTGCCTTTATGTTCACTCAGATCCTCCAGCATGGGTTCGTTAGATGTTCAGAAAGATCTAACTAAGTCACAGGAAACCTGGAGATGCAGCTTTTCAAACTTCCAGACTGTTCCGGACCGTAACATTCCCAACGGACATCAGGGAGACGACCTCAGAGAACATTTTTAAGTGACAGCTTGAAGCAGATCTATTTCACTTGGCTTTCGACTCTTTTAACATGTAAAGTTTTCCTCCCTGTGAACAAAGATTTTATTTTGTTACTGTTACTGATATTTTACTGTTATACCTGATATACCTGTACTCGTTTATGCTTAACCACTTTCAGTTTTTCCTTATTTCTCTTTATAGAAAAGCACCTTGAGCTACAGTTTTGTATAAAAACGCTTATTTTCATTTTCTTTTAATTGATTAATCAACCACTTCTTTTCTTGATTACTGTATTAATCATTTGGTCTACAAAACATCAGAAAAGTGTGAAAAAGTACCCATCACTATTTCCTACAGTCCAAGGGGATGTCCTCAAATTTCTTGTTTTGTTTGAGCAACAGTCCAAACCCCGAATAAATTACACTTACTCTAATGTAAGACAAGGAAAAGCAGCGGATTCTCACATTTCAGATGCTTGAACAAGAGGAAGTTTGAATTTTGTGCTTTAAAAATGACTTAAACGATGAATCGATTATCAAAACAGTTGCTGATTATTTTTCTGTTGACCGACTAATTGATTAAAGGATTTTTCTGATCACAAAGCCTCTTTCAAAAAGTATAAAACACATGAATCAAACCGCCGTGTTGACGTGCAGCGACCACAGAGGCTCTAAAACATGAACAGACGGACAAACAACACAGGAAAGTGTTTCTTTAGTGAATCTGGCACCTGGCAAATTGGTCTGACTTCTGTTTTCAGTGCTGCCAGTGTGAACCGCGGGGGCTTAATCCAGATGAGACGGCATGAGAGAAAGAGGAATCAGGGGGAATTAAGGTACAGAGCGCCTCTGGCTGCGGGACCCTGCCCAGGAACCAGATGCCATAAAGCAGCTCCACACCTGGCAGTGGCTACTGTGCTATTAGCCTGTTAACAAAGTAATCCCCCTCATGTGTGGCTAATGTCAGACACGTCCATCTGACAGAGGGATAATGCACTCTGTGTTAGTGTGAGGACCAGACCCCATCCCCATCTGGTCTCTTTGAAGTCGTGCAGCCCAAACGAGCGACGGGGGTGGAAGATGTCTGCAGGCCGGCTGAGTGTGACCATTTAGAAACAGTGACAGCAGGAGTGGCTGTGACACCATGTGACGCTGAAAACACATGCAGGTAAACGTTTGTCCTCCCTCTCTCTTCCTCTTTCGCTCTCTGTGGCCTGAGAGTGGAGCGAAAGCCTCACATGTGCTCATTTACAACGCCTTTGCTGTCCCACTGTGCAAACAGCCCATTAATTCCAGGTCTGTGATTGTTTCATACCACGCTCAGCCTGCAGGATCCAGCCTCCTCCTCTCTGACCTGAGCTCCACATGAACACACACAAGATGACAATACACACTCTCTGATGAGGTGCTGCAGTAAAGGCTCACCTGACATCATGTTTCACGGTGTGAAAGGTGAAACTTGATTCCACAGGAGATGTAAAAGCTGCAATACCGGATGAATTTATATTCTTAGAGATTATTCTGAGTGCACTTACCTCCCACAGAGCTCTTTCAGCACCTGATCTCTTTGACAATATCGGATTAAGACATCAGCTGCAGGTATGTTTTATATTGCAACCTGTGTGATCTACCTGCAGGTTTGGATTGTGACTCGGTAGCTCTCACCTCACCTGACTGACTGCCAACGAAAACAAAATGTGAGATAGGCTACAACTGCAGGACTGCCAGAGAAAATAAGATGTGAAGTCGGGCTGGCTTGCTCACAGTGATCTTGTGCGAGGAAGAAGTGGAAAGAGTTGGGCTTCAAAAATGCATTAAAATAAGTGAAACATCCACATTTAATTCAATTAATCAATCAATAAATAAATAAATAAAAACAGTTAGGCCTGCATGCATGAATAAATAAACACAAATAAATACAAAATAATGACATAAATGAACTTTTATGTAGATAAAAAAGAACATAAGGTGAATAAACTGACCTAATCAAATAACTTTCTCACATTATGTAACCTGCAGTCAATCTAACAGGCTGAATACATCAATAAATCAATAAATATGAACGTGTGTTAATCAATACAGACTTAAAACACCCTGTAAAGGGGACAGTTGGAGGCCTACATGATTTAGAGCCATACCGTTTAGGTGAGATCCGGACCCCGCGTCCTTCCAGCTGACACCACATTGATTATAGAGTCCTGTCGCCAGTTGCTCAACTGGTTTAAAAAAATAAACTCAAAAAACACCTTCGTACATGAGCCACAAAACTAAGCACAAACATTTCTTTCTCCTTTTAATAGTCCGTGACATCGCATGTGCACGTGCCAAAGGGAATTAAAAAAAATCCGGGGGGAAAAAAAGAGGAAAGTAAAAATAGTTAAAGAGGAAAAACTCTCCGGTCCTGTCCTGTCCTGGGAGCGCTTCCACTTGAGGAGGGGAGGAAAAAGGTAGTAATGTAATAAAACCCAGAGAAGAACCAAAAATATAAACTTGCCACAGACTTTCGATATTCCATGAGCTGCTACTCCTCCAAGGCAGGCCGCGGGGGAAAGGTATCTCAGTTCAAATATGTGAACGAAGAAGTGGAGAGGTGAAGAAGTTGGCCAAATGTTTTAAGATCTGAACTCCGCCTGAAACGCGTAAAGTCGGACAAACAGTGAAGCTTGCGCAAGGGACAGATATACCTTCCGGTTGTGTATTTCAAAGTAAAACCCTCTTTGAGAACGCTGCATAGCAATGGAAGGCTCGACAATGAGATGCGCTTTTATTTTAAAGGCAACAACAGCCACTTCCGGCGCTGCCCCTCGTTTCATGAGTGCCAGCTTGACGCAGCTGACGACTCCGGTTTCTCCTGGGAAGCGCAAAGACGAGCCGAAGGTTTTTTTCCTCGGGAGGTTAGTATATTAAAAAAGGAGACCTACAACAGTCAACGAGTAACATCTGGGACAGCAGATGTTTCCAGGACTCGCTTCTTAAACAGATGCATGTAATATAAAACAGTTAAACAGTGTAGGGAGCAAAATTAACCCCAAAAAAGCGTTTAGCTGCATTTGATACATGGAGATAAACATGTGCGTGACTGAGATAGTTTTTACCTTTACCTGCCCCCCCCCTCCCTTTTTTTCTTTCCATCTCCGCCCCACACTTCACAGGAAAACAATTTGATGAATTACCAGCAACGCTGAGCTGGCTCTGGTCCACGTCATGTGGGTTCATTATGGGCTGTGCAAATTATTACAAACAAGCCGGAGTGAAGCTGGATGGCCTGCAAGTGCAACACAATCTCATTTGGCTCAATCAAACCCGAGGATGTGATCTCGCGTTTTAATGCCAAATCCGAGTCTGCTTTCAGATTGCTTCCTGTTTGCTCGTGCCAGATTATTTTCGGGGGGTATGTGCCTGGCTCTTTGGCAGGTAAGTGTCTTCTTGCTCAAGGGCACTTTGACAGCGTAATTTGGCTCCTGATGACCTCATTGGCTGTAATTATATGATATTAGTACTTTTTTATACTTTGTGGACACATGATCCAAAATATGTGTTATAATGGCGCGCACAGAGCGGTTTTAAAGTGAGAATACAGATGTTTCACAAAGTAAAGAGGCCAAAAAATACTTCTGAAAGATGCTTTAATTTATATCCTTAATTCAACACATTTTAACAGGGGTGGACTTGCTGATTTTGGGGCCCTAGGCAGTGGTGAGCACAGGGCCCCCTGACACCCAGCCCCGACCCCTGTCACACCAACCAGCTGCTATTTATAAATACTGTAGAATAATCCCATATTTGACACTACAGGCCTGACACTTCTACGAATCATGCTCATAAACAACTGCTATACGTAATGCCGGCTGGAATACAAATGTGATTTAAAGCGTTTACCTTCAGCATTAGTTCCCGAGCTCCATGCGGCGTCTCATGTGAAATGTCAGCTGTGATATTTTTATTATTTACCTTTAAGGAAACTGAAAGCTACTCGCTCGCAAAAAAAGTGAAAATATTTATTAACGCCGCGGGCAAAGCAACAGGTGATTTGTTTTTGGTGCAGCTCCAAACGTATCTCGTAATATTGCAACACACAACGTTTTTAACAGGTTTTTGCTGTGAATTACTTTAATGAAATAAAAATCTGGCATACGTATCCCTTGATTGTCATTCACTGTGTGTTTTTAAAGCATTTTTCAACATTTTTCTTTTATTATACCAGCAAAATTAAATGATTGTGCAAGCTCAGTAAATGGATGCGTTCTGTAGATCTAATAATGCCCCACATTTTAAATGTACGTTGCATGTTCTTTGTCTGAACTTGCCCTGCGTGCACTTAGATGTTTCATATGAAACCTTCATGAATGTTCACGGTTAACTGCCGCGGTGTTATTTGATTCAATTAAATGTGTAAAGGCAGTCATTTTTCTGTGTGTGTTGTTCAGGTGAGTGCAGGCGGCAGCGGCGGCTTCGGGACTCCTGTAAAGGTGAAAGGATGGAAACCGGAGATGGTGACTGGCTGCTCTGTCCACTCACAGGTCTTTGGGGGAAAGTCGGCGAAGGCCCCGGAGGAGACACAATGGAGGTCTATGGAGGACACACAGGCCGACAGACAGTTCAACGGGTCCTCGGAGCAGATAAGTCATCCCCATACAAACCAGACGAGGGTTCACTCCTATTGACCCGCGAGAACAGCGCGTCCACTGAGCCTCCCCACCTTGAATGGCCTTGTTGAAAAGGAGGGCCATAAATTGGCGGATGAGCAGAGGGGCGAGACTCTGGCTCCCCCCTCCTCCCGCCTCCCCCTCTCCCTCTTTCTCTCTCACATGCTATCTCTTTCTTTCCTTTACCAAGTAGTGGTTTCCATCTCACCAAACCCCTTTCCCCCTGAATGTTTAAAAAGATGAAAGGATAAGGAAAAGAATGGAGACAAAAGAGGGGTGGCTTGTGTTACAACCCTGCCCCTGAGAGACTGCTCATGAAAGAGTTTGGGGATGGGAGAGATAGGGACCGGAGAGGAGACACAGAAAGAGAAGGGGGATCATGAAAAGAGGTTTTTCAAACTCAAAGCCGCTAAAACGGGTCACTTCTGTATAGAGAGGCAGACTAAAGTGCAGTCTTCACTCAGGGACGGAGACATTTAACACTGTCAATACCCTCCGATGGAAGCGAGCGTTGATGCACTTACACCCGTTGACTGATTGCGCAAACGCACACATACGCACTCTGTCTTTCTCAACTCTGTCTGTTCCTCTTAACCATACCCGCCACAGCACCTACAATTAGATTTCGGGGAATCTTCCAAGAGATCATCTTCACCATTAACGTGCCCAACACACACATGCACGCACGCACACACACACACACACACACACGCTGCCTGGTGTCTCCCTCTTGGCGTTCCTCCCTCTTGGCGTTTAGTGTCAGTCACTCGAAATCCTTGCAACCCTCCCACCATTCTCTCTATCTCCCTCTTTGTCTGAACTTGCCCTGCACGCACTTAGATATTTCCGCCTCAGGGTGCATCAGTGAGAGTCGGAGTGAGAGACAAGAGAGCAGGAGAAAGTTGTTGGCTGAGTGTGGACAGGAGTGGCGGTCAAACAAAGATGATGATTGAAAGGGCAGCGGCGCGCAGATGTCGTCTTCTTAGGCTCTCGCCCTCTCAGACACACTTTCACACACATGCACACATTCAGACATGCAAAACGAACCGCGACCATTTCACAATGGAGGAGATATAGAGGTTTATTTAAGACATTCACTCACAGAACAAGTTTTGCTTCGTAGTGTCACACTGATGCGTCACATTAAAAGATTTCCTAAATCCCTGAATCACCAAAAGCCTTTAAAGTTAAGTCACAATATATTGCAGGCGAACAACACAACACTCTACAGTGGTTTTCTGTTTTTACTTTGGGGATTTGTGTTTTCGACAAAACAACTTTTTTATGACCCAAACACATTTTCGGACTATTATGAAAGCCCCATAAAAACAAAACACGGCGCAGTCCTGCCTTGCACTTGAAGAGCTTGGAAAGCCTTCAGCAACATCACTCACTGCGTCTCATAGCTGTGATATCAATTTCACTATAATAGTTTCGCTCCTCTCGCGATCCACCTTTTTGACATCTTCAACTCATTTTTCCCCAAAAAGAAAAACACACACCGAGATGGTTTGAAGTTTCCAGATGTCACCTTCACTACCTTCGACTCCCCTGATGAAATCTTTCCCCCACACGCCGCGCCGTCAGACGTCGACTCATTGCGTTCGCGTTGGACATCCTCCTTCATTTGAGACTCATATCTGAGCGTAATTGGAAGGTAGCTATTATGGCAATTATTGCAAATAGCTGAGCTGAGCTGTCAGGGCGAGGCTAACAGTCTGTCTGTCCACAACTGAGCCACCGAGTCAGACGTCAGACCACAATTACGGATCCTCGACCTCCCCGAGGTGCCCGGTGTCAGTCCTTCATCGTCTCCTCTTCCATCTTCGCTCGCTTTCATTCTCTCCGTCTTCCTTCTTTGACTCTCTCCGACTGATTTGTTTTTACCTTTTCATCGTTCCCTCCATCATTCACCTACTAAACTCCGCTCCCTCCTCCTCCTCTCCCCTAAATTCAAAACCTCTCTCCAGTGAGCGCCGCACCGCCATCGCCACCATTACCACACACACACACACACACACACACACACTGAGGTATAGCTGCATATGTTTCCAATTTCAGCCGTAATGCTCCTCTCTCCGCAATCTGAGCCAATTAGCCGAAGCCTCCTGGAAATGCCCCAGTCGCCAGCCATGGTGGCAAAGAGGTAAAGGGTCAAAGGTGAGGTCATTCACTGGGGGGGGTCAGACTCTGATGAATGCGTCACCTCCTGTCTGTCTGTCTGTCTGTCTGTCTGGCTCACAGTCTGTCTTACACATCCCTGACTGCCGCGGCGCGTTAGCTGCTGTCCAACTTCCCCCACGGACATATTTGGCACAGGTGTAGGATTGTGCAGAAAAAGCAACCCAAGCCTGAAATTAAATTTCACAGCTTACCAAAGGTCAAAGAGGATGAGTGACAGGGTCTGGAGCCAGACCACACGTAAACACACAAACAACACACATGCACACTGAGGAAAGTATGCACACACACACACACACATGTCCGCTCTGACAAACAAACAACACATGCGCCTACAAGTCTTTCCTGCGTGAAACTGAAATGAGTGTGAGGAATGTTCACCTTCGGGAAAACGGATTGGGAGGGAGAGGGAATATGAGAGCATCGGAGCTGCAAAGCCCTCATTAGGGGAACGGAGGACTTAGTTTGGTAATTCTGTTTAATGCTTAATGAGAAACAGGTTCGAATGGGTGCAGAATGCAGACTGGCGCTGCTGCTCTGCGTTACCTGGCAGCCTGCCCCGCTCCACGTCTGTCTGTTTAGATTTCATGTTGTGTGTGATGTTCGCGTAGAAGAGCTGCGTCCTTGTCAGTTTATGAAACGGCTTCAGACGCCGCCATACAGCCGTCGCCGTGCGCACACACACTCTGCTCGTCTTGTTTACATCGTCTGCACCGCCGGTCCCTCTCCTCTTACAGCGCCTCGCTCCCTCTCTCTCTCTCCGGATCACCTCTCAATCACTCCTCCTCGCCTCCTTATCTGTCCCCCCCTCAGTGTCTCCTTACAGGAGTCAGTCCACCTACAGCGGCTACACTTTCATTCACTTGCCACAGATTCGTTGCAGTCTGGATGCCCCCGGATTAGACATGCAGCCTAAATACTGAATGATCTATTTACAGTTACGTCGTCCTTCTCGTTAAACACAATCCACACCTCCCTCTGTTTTTTCTTTTTGCACTTATCCACCCCACTGTCCCCTCTCCCTCTCCCCCTCCTCTCCTCTCCCTCTCCCCCCCTTCCTCTTCCATAAGCCACGTTTTGTCCCTTTTCTTGCCAGAGGAAAAATGTTACACATTGTAAACTTTACTCACTGTACAACACCCCGCAGGATTGGATTTCAGAGGCAGACTTTGTGTTTGAACTGCTCTGGCAATTAGTAGAGGATAGACTTACAGCGCACCTACTGCACAATGGAGGCACCGGCCCAGTTGTACGAGCCCCTGTTCCCGTCCTGCCCCTCTCCATCTGTCACTCCTGTGGGACTATGTGTGTGTGTGGCTCTGCATGTGCATGTTTGAATTGTTTTATGTATGTCTGTTAGCGTTGGCGCTGGATGATAAACCAAATTCAGTAAATCGTAACACTTTTAGTCTCCCTATTTATCATGTATAAGCAGTATTTAAACATTCATAAAATGGTTTATAACACGCTATAATGTAGTAATAAGCAGATATTAGTGTTTATTAATGTGTTTGGCAACAACTGTAACTCCTCCTGTGGGCACCCATGAGTATTAATAGATAATGACTGATAATATAGTAAAACACAGTCGTAATGATGTAAAATATGTCTTCATAGGAGAAGTTATGATTGTTGACAAATTCTGTGCATTAATAAACACTTAAAATGTCCTCATATCAGCTTAAAGCTACATTAAAGTGTGTTATAAACCCTTTATTAAATGTTTATATGCTTGTAAATGCTAAATAGCGGGACTTAAAGTTTTTGTAAATTATCAAATTACTGACATTATGATCTTACAGACCTAAATATTTGGTAAATGCATTGTCTGTATCTGTACGTAACTGAAATTAGAATAGACTCAGCAACCAGTGACATCTAACCAGAAGTTCAACCAACCAATCAGCTCACAGTTCAGCTCAGAAGTGCAGAATTTCTATCTTTTCAGATGTGAATATCATGCACTGATGTATTGAAAATACGTTATTAGGCTAACTGTGATCAATATGACGGTTTATCATGATTTTATTATCGATTTTAGTTCATGTCATCCAGTCCTACTTTGCATGTATCTGCCCTGCCAGTACGGAAGAGGTTGTGCAGGTTTCATACCATACCGAGGAGTGTTTGCGTATTAATGTCAAGTCAATTTTATTTATATCGCACAGTATCACAAATTTGCCTCAAGTTGCTTCACAATCTGTACAGCATACGACACCCTCTGTCCTTAGACCCTCGATTCGGATAAGAAAAAACTCCAAAAAAAATGGAAAAAATGGAAGAAACCTCAGGAAGAGCAGCAGAGGAGGGATCCTTCTCCCAGGATGGACCGACAGGAAATAGATGTCGTGTGTACAGAATAGACCAACATAGAAAAATGACTATAATCAGGATTGTAGATAAACATATATGAAGAAAACCACATGAGAGAGACGAGGAGAGGACAAAGATCCAGATCCAAACATCTGGAATGAGGCACCGACAGTACTCTCTACAGTATTCTCATCCTCAGGACAAACATGGACTGTGGTACTCGGCTTAATAGATTCATTGAGGCTGAGACCGACCCGCTGGGATATTAACAGTAACAGGTACAAGGCCTGTAGGAATAAGCAGCTAACTGAAAGTTAAGGAGAAAATATGAGTTTTACGTTTGGTTTCAAAGGCCTGAACAGAGTCAGACTGTCTGATGTCTGCAAAGTCACGTCGTTACACAACATCGTATTTGATAGTTGAGAAGCTACGCTCATAAATCAATCCCGGCCCCCTCATAAAGCTCAATCATAGGCCTACATTCTTCCTGCCGCAGCACAGCGTCTCTCTGGTATGACAAACCTGAAACTCCTCAGCCTCTTTATCAGTTTATTTCTAATTCTGTGTATTGATTAAGTGTCACGGTTCATGGAAAAAGCCTTGTATGCACAGTATGTAGCAGCTCCACCCACGGGCCTCCATGCACTTTGAGGCCTCACTGACTGACACTGATATCTGTCAAAGGATCCCTCAGAGGGAAGCCACTGTACAGATTTCTCCACTCAGTGCAGAGTCATAGCGCCCTCCTGTGGAAGGGAGGGTAATCATGACCCCCCCCCATGTCCCAAACTCCCTCCCTGTTGAGAGGACACTTTTAATTTCTTCAATAATTTTAAGACTAACTTTCTTATCTTCCAGCCTCGCGGTGTTTCCTCCTCTCCTGATAACAGTTAAAATAAGGCAATGAGAAGAGACCTGTGATGGAGAGGATGTGAGTGAATGAGGGAGAGAGAAGGGAGGGAGGGGAGGAGAGTGAGGGGGTGAGACAGGGTGGGGGGGCTCAGAGCACCAAGCTGTTGTATTAATCTGCAAATTTTCTCAGATGACGCAAAGACTGTGACTTTGCCTCCCGTCCCCTCTCCCTCCTCATCTCCTCGTCCCTCCTCTCTTCCGTGTCCCTCCCGATGCCTCGCTCTTGTCGGATGGGAGACAGCGACACACAGCAGGTAAGCCCGGTCGCCTCCTCGTTGTCGTGTTTCCCCTCAGCGCGCTCCCATTCATTCGCAGCTGACACACGCAGCGGGTTCGGACCATTCGTCAGCTTCGACAGGGTTGCTTTGATTTGTTTGATGTGTATTTATTCCTCTCTAGGGGCAGGGATGGCTTGATGTGTTGCAACTTGTGTTTCATTTTTGTTGGCAAAGACTGTGAAGGTTAAGTTAATGATGTTGGTTTTTGCAAAGTAAACTGCAGTTTCACTTTTTAAACGTGCTGCTTGAACATGTGGGATGTGTAATATCTGATCAGTTATCAGCATTGTTTGAGCGCTCTGTCTGCTGTCAGAGGGAAGAGGATCAGAGAGATTTAAGGCTGGAATAAGGAGTTTCCAAGACGTCTGTCGGCCAAATGAGAAGATGGATTTACTGTACGGAGGGAATGAGCTGTGTGAAATTCAGCCCTGCTGGAGTGAGGAGCGATGGAGAAATTGCGACGACAGATCAAAAAGGAGAAAGAGAAAGTTTATAAATAGCAGAGCTTTACAAGGGTGAAGAGAGCAGATGTGATAGACAGTCTGTGCTTAAGGAGTTCAAACAACAGATTAATACACTCAGATTATCGTCCGAGAGAGAGAGAGAGAGAGAGGAGGGGAGGGAGGGAGGGAGGGCGTGTGCTTGACATGTGTGGACACCCACACACACACACAAATGCAGACTAAATCACACACACACACACAGGCTCATGTGTTTTCTCTCACTCACACTCCATGTCCACCCAATCTCAAATACTGACAGTCACACACACACACAAATCTTTTCCCTGAAGGTTTCCGGCTGCATCTTCCTCTCTGTTTCTTGCCAGACATCTGTTTAGAGCTAAAATGTGAATCGATTAGTTCATTCATTAATCAATACAGACATTCATAAAGCAAAAATGCCCCAAAAAATTGACGGGTCCAGCTTCTCAAATGTAAGATCTTTGTTTTATGTCATTATAATTTAAATATCTTCGGGTTTTGGACTTTTGGTCGGGCAACACAAGACATTTGAAGACGTCACATTGAGCTCTGGGAAGTTGCGATGGGCATTTCTTAACGTTTTTTGACATTTTATAGAGCATACAATTAATTGAAAAAACAACCAAGAGATTAATCTTTCTCACACTCCACGTCCGCTCAATCCGAAATACTGACAATCACACGCACGAAGTCTTTTCCCTGAAGGTTTCTGGCTGCATCCTCCTCTCCGTTTCTGTCCAAACGTTAAACAATATTTAATGCTAAAACGTTAAAATTAGCCAAGTCATTACTTAGTCATTTATCAAGAAACAATGCCAAATATTTAATGCTTCCAGCTTCTTAAATGTCACGATTTTCTTCTTGTCGGTTTTATATCATATAAAAATAAATATCTTTGGGCTGATGATCAGACAAACAGCACATTTAAAGGTGTCACATTGAGCTCCTGGGAGTTGTGATGGGCATTTTTGACATTGTATAGACTGAAAGATTCATTGAGAAAATAATAAACAGTAAATCAATAATGAAAATAAACTACTTGCTGTGAAAAAGTAAAACAGGCATTAACAGCCAGGAAAGGTTGGACACCTCTGAAATGTAATCCAGAGGCCGGCCATGATGTCCCTTAAATGTAATCAATAAAAATGTCGCAGTAATGCTAAAACAAACAGGCAGCCGCTGTGGTGACGCTGCAAGTGAAGTCATATGATCAGTTTTCCTGGTTTTAGTGAAAAGTCGAGCAGCAAAATCCTCGTAAGGCGTTAAAACATGCCAAGTGAGGGCACGTATTGACCCGTGTGGTCACATCCACCGAGTGCAGTCCAGATCTGATTGACGCTGACCTTCACTGAGAGGGTTAATACACACTCTCCTGCTGCAGCGATCTGGTAAAGCCATGCACCAGACACGTGTTTGATGGCAGTTGTGCATATGTTGAGGGAATTAGGTGCCGCTCTCCTTTGAACTGCATGGGTACTCAGATGTGTGTGGCATCAATTTTAAATAACTTAACATGTAAGAACTAAAACTGCGACGTTCAAAGAGCCAGAACTCAGGTTTGACTACCTGAATGTTCACTGGTCTTTTTATAAACAAAACAAGATTGGTTTGGTAGATTTGCCAAGAGATTTTTTAGACTGGAACCTGATCCGTAAGGAACCTGTTAGGGGAACCCCACCCTGTACACCACAGACTGTGAACTGGAGACAGCAGCATGTTGGTTAATGCACAATAATCATGCCAAAAGGTAGAGAAAGAAATTGCTGATTCCTGATTGCATAATATGTACTGACTGTAACTGTGTTAAAGGTATATGGCACATTAAAACAGGAAAAAATGCTAAATTAAGTGTACTTAAAATGCTAAAATTCCCTGTTTCTTAAATGCAGTATGCAAAGTAATCAGAGCCACTTCCAGCTGGGAAAACACTGTGAGTGGTGCGAGCTCTGGGGACAGCTTGGAAAACAAAACAATACAGTCTTTGGAGAAACATTTTTTGTTATTTCTCAGAATAAAATGAGAAGAAAAGTTCCAAAGCTGGCGTCTGTCAGTGCGTGCCTCATTTGTTATGAATGCAGAACGGTACAGTACATTAATTTCATGTTATTGCATACTGGTATAGTTTTGGTCAAGATAACCACACAGTTAAATTCTCATAATGGATTCATGCCGAGCCGTGTGTGTGTTTGATACCAGTGCTGATATGTGAGGAGTGTGTTGTAGTGCAGCATTGTAGTGCTGCAGGGACCATCCTCATCTGCCTCTGTTGAACAGGGGAGGGAGGATAGGGGGGGGGATTATATCTCGATCCCTTTGCAAAGCTCACACCAAACAATCAACCAGTGGAAATAATCCTCTGAGACACACACACACACAGTTACAAACACACACACACACACACATACGGATGCTTTTTAAACAATATATTTCAATATACTCTATAAAATACACACACATGTAGATTTAGAGAGAATCTACACGTTAAAGAAACATGTTTAATCTTCTTTAATCTTCAGTGAGCAGTTTAGTGTTGATCTGTAAATATAATGATATATAGTAACCTCAAGACAGAATCAATAAAGTCACGTTCTTTTATTGTTCCCCTGACAGCACATGATGGGAAAGCACTCTATTGCTTTGTATGGTTCTCTAATAGTGGCTAAACTGATATAAACATTGCATTTAGGGCTGTAATTAACAATTATTTTCATCTATTAATCTGCTGATTATTCTTTCGATTAATTGTTTAGTCTATGAAACGTCAAAAAATAATGAAAAATACACATCACGACTCCCCAGAGCCCAAAGTGACGTCTTCAAATGTCCAAAACCCAAAGATGTTCAGTTTACAGTGATTTAAGGCAAAGACAAGCAGGGAATCGTCTCACAGGAAAATCTGGAAACAGAGAATGTTTTTACATTTTTACATTTTTTCATTATTAAAAGAATTGCAGATTATTTTCCTGTCGAATCAGTGAATCGTTGCAGCTCTGATCGTATTCAACAGACCACAAATGAAGCGCTCATTTGCAAAAACAGATTTCTTCGCCCTTATTTATTTTCCTAAATCGTGTTTTTTTGTGCACTCCAGGAAATATCTACCAAATATCAATCAAACTGTTGTTGTTGTTGTTTATTCATTTTAAGAGTGGTGTTTATCTGTTTTTCCAAATGAAGTATTCAAAAGCACATTAATCCCTGTAGTCTCTATTTCTAGTGGCTGTAACGGACAAAGAATACATACAGTCACGACATTCATATTCTTGTGTTTATTTCTACTGTAATGTCTAAGTTGAGATCAGAGGCTGGCAGACAGATTGGGAGGGAGGGGGGAGTTCTAACTGTACGTATAGCCAACATGCATCTGTTTCATCTCTTGAACCAACATCAGCGATTGGCTGGAAACCTGGTTGGATCATTAATGTGGAAGACTATAAGCGCAGACGAGGAAGCGGAGGGGGGTTAACGCTGGCGAGCCTGTGACAGCCGGACTGAGGCGAGTGCTGAGGTAGTTTGGCGTGTCCTGCTCCGATGGTATGTGCACCTTCATCCACAGCAGCTTGGGCTCATTTACAGTAATCAAAGCCTGCTCTTCTGGGAGATTAACTCATTCTGTCATCGCGGCCCGTCGTCCTGGAAACCATGACGATTAAGAAGATGTGTCGTAAGTACATGGCTGCATGCGGAGACTGATTGTGATGGTTATCACGCACAGCATAGGTCACCATCACGCATCTGATGGACTCCAAGAGTATTTACATTGAGGACCCTGATGTTTATCCAGTCGCCATTACTTTGAAAGTCACTGTGGGAGACTTCCTGTGCTGTGGCTGTATTTAGGCCATGAGGGCATGTAAACAGCTACGCCATCACCACCATACCAGCAGGAGTTTCTTCCTTATGTCTTTGCTCTTTTACTCACTTTGAAGTCGCTCTGCTTTCACCCTCGTGCTTCAGCTCTCATCACTAACATGTGTTTCCAAAGCTCTTTTTAAGAAGACCAGGCTTCCCTTCAAAGGGGAATACCTCCTGGTCCACAGCCTACCTGGCAGAGTAATAATACCTGTGTCATGTTGCTACGAAATCCAGGATTTACTGTAAGCTGCCTGACCAAACAGTGTGAACCCACTGACTTGAATTGCTGTGTTTTATTAGGGATGCTAAGCTGTAATATGATGTAACAGGCATGTCTACGGCCAGTCGTTCCTCTCCTGCCTGTTTCTCTGATACTCTGATCTGAGCGTCTGTTTCTTGTGTCCCTATAAACTGCACTTTGTTGAGCACTTTTCAGGCAAGACATTAGAAACTTAAGAGTCAAATTCAACCTTACAAGGTTGTAAATAGTTTCCGTTTCGCTCAGTTGGACAGAGCCACCAGGACAGAGCAGTCAGAGCTGGTTCCTAGAGGCCAGCTACGTCTCGTCTCGAGGCAGCTCTGACATTTCCTGGAGCAGGAAAATAATCTGTCTGTTGGGGAAAGGAAGACAGATTTGCAGAGCAGCTTCAGGTCCTTGAGTATGTCCTTGCAGCTTATATTCCTCAGCGCCGCCCTCCTCGCAGGACACATTGCTGTTGCTTCATTATTTCAGGGCCTTCATCTGACCTGCTCCGGGAACAAAAGGTTTAATATCCAGCTTTCACTGCCAGAGAGGATGACAAGCATCCTTATTTTTACTTGACGCCTGTAACTGGGGCTTAAATTGCCTTAAACATGTGCTAACGTAGGAAGTCATTCCCTTTTCTCTTTATATTCTAAACTACATGTCGTAACAGAATAACCTGCATTGCCAAAAGTTTGGTCCCAAACTAAGCCAACCATCCTAGCTTGATGACCAGGTTATGTCAGGATAAGGCTACAGAACCTCATCAACCTATAAAGAAAGGGTCTAATCCCTTTGGTGATTTTGAAATGACAATCACCAAACCTGGAGTTCAATGAAAAAGCTGGGAGGATGATTTCCCCCGTCACACCCCCTATTAGCCTGCTGTATAACTGAGGAGTATGTTGTCGACTGACGTCACCAAACAATGTTCATGATAAGAATGACATAAGGATTGAAAAGAGGATTTGTGAAGACTAGAACAGTGGAACACCCTCCCCCTCATCTCCTCGGTACTCCGTTCTCTGAGGATTATATCTTTGCAATTGAAACTCAGCAGGACATTCTCCGCCCCCAAAATATACAATTTCAGATCACACTGGCAATCCGACTTTGTGCCCGGGCTGGTGACCGTTGCGGGGAGTAGAAAGGGGCAGAGATATGGCCGGAGGGAGCAGGAGATGAGAGAGTGGCGGTGAAAGCGGACCAACTAGTAGGTAACATTTTCTGTGCTCCTTCTTGTCTACTGTGCTGTGGTTAATGTGTGCAAAGTGCCATCCCCTCAGCTGATGAATTATAATCATGTCTGATTGCAATTGTCTCACTGAGTCAGACTGTTTGTAAATGTGACAGTCGTACTTGTGACAAGGATTTGGCATGGCTGCGCTGCTCTCCAGATGTGTTTATATAGGATTAATGTTTAGAGATGGTGGCGGTGGGGTCTCTGAAATTTTCTCTGTTGAGTAGAAATGTGTAGTGTTATTGGACAGTGGGCGCATTCTTACTCGTTGACGCTCTCTTCGTGTTGAAGGTGATGACGCTGCCTCGGAGGAACATTTGATTGCTTCCATAACAATCCTGTTGTTGACGTACAGGAGCTGAAATAGACTTTGAGTGATAATTATTAACAGTTGACAGGTGTTTATTGTAGAGGTGACATGCCTTTAGGGGGACTGTTCAAAATGATCAAAAATCATTAAATGCACTCTGATGGATGTGAACTTCCATAAGCACGAGAATACTGCTGAGTTTTTCACTCTGAACTGAACGTTACAGACCTTTTTCTGCTTTTAGCTGCATCCTTTCTGAGTATTCCTGCCAATGATTTGCTTTTGGACAGACATCATACTTGAATTTCATCATTGCCAGATAATCCTTTTTAGCAGTACTAGTACTGTGGGTCAACGTGGGTCTAGGCATGGCAATGTCAGTCGGTCGGTCCACCACTTTGGTCCAGACTGGAATATCTCAACTGTTATTGGATGGATTGCCATGAAATTGGGTACAGATATCCATGTTGCCAAGAGGATGAATCCTAATCACTTTGGTGATCCCCTGGCTTTTTGTCTAGCGCCATTGGCAAGTCCAAATTTTCACCATCTACAAGTTGGGTTGGCACAAAATTGTCATGTACAGATATTTATGGTTTCCAGACGATGTATCCCCTGACTCCGCAATTGCTGGATGGATGAAAATGGCCGTGAAATTTGGTACAAACTTTCATGTCTCCCTCAGGATGATTGTAATAACTTTGGTGATACCTCAACATTTCCTCTAGTGCCATCATCAGGTCAAAATTTTAATTTGTTCAGTACTTTGGTTGATGACATTCCCATCAACCTCAGCTGTACTTTGAGTTGTTGCTAACACGCAAAAACTACAGTGGTGAACATGGTAAACATTACACCTGCTAAACATCAGCGTGTTGTCACTGTGAGCATGTTGGCATCCTGACGTTAGCGTTTAGCTTAAAGCACCGCTGTGCAGATTTACACAACACATGGCTGTAGACTCTTAGTCTTACTCGTAGTCTAATCTTTCATTTACTCCTCCAGTACGGATTTAGCCAATAAGTAACTTCCACTCAAGCCCTGTCAGTCACTGGTGGTCCAACAGCCAGGGGCCACATCTCATGGCTCCTCGCTGACTCATTCTTTACCGCACTTAACAGCTATATCGCTTCCTTTATCAGCAACTCTATGTTGTGATGTATTTAGATTCTAGAGGATGATTACAGATTACATCTCTTGAGATGTTTCTTCACGTCCTGTTTAGCCATCGCCTGCTGTGTTTGGGTTGCCTGCAGTCATGCTTCTTTACTTCCCTTAAGAACCCAAACCAAATACTCAAAGGACGTTCCTGTTGTGGGAGTGAATGGTAGGTAGCCCTGGTTGTCCCTAATTCCCCTTCAAGAACAGCGAGCCACCCAGAATGGCAACAATGTGAGTCTTCACTAGCCACAGGAAGAATGCTTTGTTAAGATAGTCTATAAACAATCCAGCGTCTTCACGTTTGACAAATCAGTTAAAGAGCCAGGGGTGCATCATCAACCAACGCTGAATACTGTGCCGGCCAGCACGTGCTGAATGATGTTGAAATCTCCCAGCACTAAACCCACCTCTTCCGCTGTCTCCGCAGGCAGGATGACAAACCAGTCGACAGCCAACCAGTCCAACACAAACAAGGTGAAGGAGAAAGAAGAAAACCAGCAAGATGACAACACAGAAGTTGCGTATAAAGATGCTGGCCACTGCAGCCGCAACACCCACAACCTGCTGCTGGGACTCACTGTTATGGGTATGCATGGACTGTGAAACTCAGGCTATCTCCTGATATTATTCTGTGCTGAACTGCAGCCCACCAGCGTGTGAAAGCTGGATTGTTATTGTTAAAATAGAATAAAAGTTAAGAAACAATGACTCCAAACATAATAAGCCAAAAATAAGACAAATCTGAACATAATTTAACATCCCAAAACCCACATTTTTTGCTGATTGAATAGAATTCAATTTGAGGTCAGTTTTATTGTTTAAAAAATAGGCATTTGTGCTGCAGCAAATATTAACACGCACAATCCGAGATGTACAGACTCCGTGATCATTTTCCCATGAGACATCTTAGGCCTGTTGTTGTCTGCCTCTGTAAACACTTTGGCATGTTTCTGCATAGCTGTGTTCTTTGTCCGAAAAAGCCCCTGCAAAGAAGTGTGTTAGTTCTGTCTGTCATTTGTCACCCAGATTTAAACCCCGATTTAAACCTGTTTACATTACAGTAGACTGCTCTCATTAGTCAGAGGTCTCTTACACGTCAGATGTAAAACATCACTTTTTGGGGGGAAGAGAAGAAGGCCAGTGAGTCCACGAAAAACTTAAAGTGAACATACATATGGTTTCTGAGGGCCAATACCAGTTTTAGATATTTCTGATATGTGGTGCTGATATTTTATACCAACTTTCATTATCTTTACATCTAACCAAGTACACACATTAGCAGTTTTTAGGATTTTTGACTTCTTAAGAATCTACAATATTCATGCCATCATGGGAAACCCAAACTAATGAGCCGCTCCGTGACGCAAGGGGACTTTTTAAATGGTTTGAGAAACCAATTTGGACCCAATATGCAAAATTATTACAGTATGAAAACAAAATTTGATCAATTTAATAATTTAAATCAACATTATTTGTTTATTAAACACATTCTCCTCTGCTCAGGTGTTGTTATGGGAGTGGTGTTTGGGATGCTGCTTCGGTACATGAAGGTGACGGACAGCTCCGTCCTCATTATGGTCTCCTTCCCTGGAGAAATCCTCATGAGGATGCTGAAGATGCTCATCCTGCCTCTCATCATCTCCAGCCTTATCACAGGTGTGCCTCTACACTCACAAACAGTGTACAGTAAGCCCCAGACAATGTGTACAGATGTGTGTACAGTAATGGTCATCTGTCTGTTTCAGGGCTGGCTGGTTTAGACGCCCGCTCCAGTGGCAGGATGGGTAGTAGAGCCATGGTGTACTACATGTCCACCACTGTAATCGCTGCCATCCTTGGGGTCATCCTGGTGTTGGGGATCCACCCGGGGAACCCCAAACTGAGGGGAGGCGCGGCGAACACGGCCCCGAAGAACCAGGAGGTCAGCAGTCTGGACGCCTTCCTCGACCTGATCAGAAACCTCTTCCCGGAGAACCTGGTGCAGGCCTGCATCCAACAGGTAGCCTCAGCATCTGAAACGTATCTTTGGAAATGTTATATTATTCTGGCTCTTCATTTGTGCGGGTTGTATGCGTTAAAATACAAATGTAATAGATGTGGGATAAAAGTCAGAAAGGACAAGTTGTTTGGCCGATGCTGGTCTTTTAATAGAAATTAGTCGTCTCTTTCCACTTCTTGAAGTTCTCTGTGTGTCAGGCTGTAAATCTTGTTATGAAATCCGCATCATTCAACCTGAAGGTGATGATAACCAATTGAAAAAACGTTTAATTAGAAAGGCTTTCACCTGTTAGTTCTAGTGTCCAGAAATGCTAAATGCTGTTTCAGAAGTATCATCCAGCTGAGCTTCAAAGTTTATCCAGCAGCTGACTAAACAATCTCACCTCAAGGTCTATTTAGTAGCTGTTCTAGAGCTTTTGATCACATATATGATCTTCATCAGCAGATCATCAGAGCAATAATGAACTTTGGAGCTCTGCTTTTAAGCCGACGTGCCCAAAAAAAAAGGAAATTTGAGCATCTACAGTTCCGTGATAACTGACCAAACTGTGTGCTGATGAAGACCATGTGTTATGATCTGAAGCAGTGGTTCCCACAGAGGTTGGAGATGAATCTAAGGGGATGTGAGATGAACACTGGGATAGGAATTTAAAAATATCTAAATTCGGCTACATTATGTTATGTTTATTTTTCAGACTTTTCGCCAATGTTTGCTTTTTTTTCTTGTGAAATACTGTAGTGTTTTATCTCTTCAGCCCTCAACAAAGTCTTCACATGAAACACTAATAAGGGAAAATCACTTCTGCTCACATCTCAAAGGCACTTTGTGATGGAGGGGCAAGCAGATGTTGCTTTGTGTTAATAGTACTGATCTACTGATCTAAAGCTCATAACAGCGACTAAATGGACCTTGAGGTGAGATTCTAATATTTTAAAGTTGTGATAAATATCAGAACGTCCCCTTTATGTGAACTTGAAAAGGCCACAGTGAATCTTTAGTCTGTAAAAGGTATTAAGTGAGCAGTCTGACAGAATGAAAGAACTACAGAGAGTTGTTAATGACTGATGTGACTCTCTAGAGAATCTGGTCGTCCTCCAGACTCCAAACACAATGTTTTCTACATGTGTCAGCGGTGACTAAAAGCATCATTTGACTCAAAGGGATTTGGCTACAAAAGGACCAAAAGGCCAAGGCTGCCTCCTGTTCGTGCGTAGTCCCAGAAGTGTAACCTCTGAAGTGCAATTATCAAGTCAAAGATGAAGTTTTGTCACTTGTCAAGTTAAATACCAAATATTTGGTGGCGACAGCTTCTCAAATGTTCATTCTGTATTTCATAACATTGCAGTTTGAATATGTTTGCTGTGTTTGTTTACTGTTTAGACAAAAGAAGCAAGATGAAATAAGTAATAAGTAAATAATAATATACCAAACTCAATAGATTATTACAGTAAATAACAAAAATAATCATCGGTTGAAACCGATGAGGATATTTAAAGAAGGAATAATAGTGCTGCAAAAGGTGAGATATCAGAAATGATCCACATGTAGATACTTTGAATACCAGCTGAAAAATAAGATTGTGATTTTCCGTGTGAATACTGAGTTACAGTAACTGTCAGCTGGTTAGTGCTGGACTGGACGAGTCAGTAGACGGCTACTGTTTATCCCAGCTGATCATTTTAAAACGATAATCCAAGTCTCAATCATCGTGATGCGACAGTTGCCTTCTTCTGTCCAAATCCTGTTTCCCCCCCCCTCTCTTCTCTCCGTTATGCGTGTGTCGCTGAATGATTAGAAGTACTTGCCTGTGCTGGACTGGGTGAGGGTCAGCCCTTCTGCTACTGCTAATCTCTTTACATCTGTAATGCTACATCCTTGTTTACCACAGTAAGGCATCTGCTGGTGAACAGGGAGCTCTCTCTCCTCCTCCCTACGGTATTCTCTGTTTTTCCCCTCTTTCGTCACATATCTCTCTTTTCTGTCGGCGTCTCTGTTTTACTGCTTCTTTTGTTTGCACTCATCAGGGATTCATTGAAGTCATAAAAGGCATAATTGCTTTTGCAGGAAGGAGTTGTCCTTCCCCTTTCAACCTTCTTGTCTCTCTTTTCTGTCCCTTTGTTGTCTTTATGTGAGAATCTCTTGTTCTCTGCTTTGCCTTTTCTTTAAACACAAGTCTATTGTGCTGCTGCCAAGCTTTTGTTTCCTCACACACAGTATGAGTTACAAAATCGGGGTTTTGCAATGTGAATTGGAATCATGTCGGTTCGATTACAGTCTGAAGTCCCTCATCAATCTGAGTGTCCCTCTGTCGCCCCTCCAGGTTCAGACGGTGCTGAAAAAGGTGCCGGTTGCAGCACCAAACCAATCCGAGCCCATCTTAGTGAACAGGAAGAAGCTGGAATACAAATGGGGCATGAACGTCCTCGGTGAGTTGATGACTAGAGCTGACATTTTTCATCATCTCGTCGCATTTAATCCCGATTTTCCCATGACTGAACTGTGGTACTTGACTCCACTGCATGTTGGAGTTTCCAGTCTCACGCCGCTTTGTGTCTTCCTCAAGGCTTGATCGGCTTCTTCATCACCTTTGGGATCTGCATGGGCAGGATGGGCGAGCGAGGGAAGGTCATGTGCGACTTCTTCAACATCCTCAACGAGATTATCATGACGATGGTCTCCATGATCATGTGGTCAGTGTTTTCTCGTTTTCCCCCGTGTGTGTTTGTGTGCGCCTGTTTGTGTGTTTGCAAGCATGCGCAACATGCGTCTCTGTTTTTGCTCATGCGGGCCAACGGCTGCGTCGCTTTGACATTCTGGGGATACCACACACGGAGGTCAGTGACAGTGATGGATAAGGCGAAGACTGCGTACGTGAGACAAATTGTGGGAAGAAGCAACAGGGTCGAACGTCGAAGACTGAGTAGGAGAGACAGGAAGAGGAAAAGGGAGAAAGGGTGTTAGTGAAGGACACGGACAGATGGAAAGAAAGAGGGTTTCCCTGGCACATGCTGGAGTCTGTGGTATGCTGGGGAGTAGCAGGAGCCGGGGCCCTGAACAATGTTGTGGGCTCCCAGGGGAGCTGGCGTGGAAGATCTCCAAAATGTAATGGATCCACCGACGGCAGAGGAGCCACTTGGCAGCAGAGCAGAAAGCAGATGCGGGTGGGAGGGACAGAGGGACGTGGAAAGATGCGTGTGAGAGCATGTCTTCGGAGAGCAGTGCACGCCTTGAGGCTTCGCAGGACCCCGGCTGGTCGCACACAGAAAGAGAGTGTAGTGGCACTCAGAGCAGGGAAGGGAAGGGAAGGGAAGGGGGGAGCAGGGGTAGGCGGTTGGAAGAAAAACAGCAGGATGCTTGTCTCGCAGCTCTCCTAGGCCATCTACATGTGCAGCTGGACACCAAAGGAATTGTGTCCTTGTTCGTATCACTCACACAGTATAAACAGATTACTCATGGGCCTATGGAGCCGGCCAAACACAGAGTCCAGTGTATACAAAATCACGTATCATACAAGGAACACATCCATCAAATCATATACACGGCATACTCCACCAAACAACTGTCACTGAATGCCAGGCTCGTGGTTCAGTACGCAGCTGACCTGGGAGAGCAGGCCGCGGCCTCGATGGGACCCGCTTTGACTCAGACCAGGATCGGCTTAAAGGGGAACACCGCTTTAATTCATATGTCCCACAGCGGTCTGTATTCATGAACGGGAACAACTGCGCTCCAAGGCTGGAAACCAGAGATCCAAGAATGTGTCGTGTCCTCTCGTAGTGAAAAGTGCTCCTTTGACAGTGAATAAAGATTGATTAGGTGTTTGTCTGACATTTCACACTCACATAACTGAAATAACAAATTATTTTTTTGGCAAAACTAGTCTTAAACTGATAAATGCATCCATGTGCCAGATAATATACTCTCTGGGGCTGTGATTACCGGTTATTTTCATCATGCAATCTGCCAGTTTTCTTCTCGATTAATCATTTAGTCCATAAAAAGTCATAAAATGGTGAAAATTGATTCCCAGATCTTCAAATATCTTGTTTGGTCCGATCAACAGTCCAGAACGAAAACGTTTTCACTTTATAATGATATAAAACAGAGAAAGACAGCAAATCCTCGCATTTGAGAATCTGGAACCAGATAATATTTGGCATTTTTGCTAAAAAAAATCACTTAAATAAATAATTGATTATCAAAACAGTTGCTGTTGAATCTGCTGTCGATTGACTAATCAATTAACTGACTAATCTTCAGCTCTAATCCTTAATTCAACCTCTTAATTACATTTTTATATAAATATAAGTGGTGATAGCATGCGTTTTGGCATCTAAGATGAAAATTATGAGTATTTTGCAACAGATTTAGCAGCAGGGGTGAAAACACAACATCCAGAACAGATAATTTTAACATGAAGGAAGAAGTCAGCATAATTCATTTTCTGGTTTGCACAAATGCACAAATGTCAGTTAAAAGACTTTAGGATTTATGACTTTCTTTAGACCTCTGTGACAAGATGAAGATCAGATTTATTTTAAATACATAAGAGGTGTAACAATTAGTGAATTCATTGATCAACAGAAAATGTATCTGCAGTGCATTTTTCAAGCAAAAATAACAAATATTTAATGGTTCCAGCTTCCTAAATGTGAGGATTTGCTGCTTTTCCTTGTCTAACATTATAGTACATTGAATATCTTTGGAGTTAAATGTCACTATATAATGAAAATAATCATTAGTTGCCGCCCTAAAATACATCATGTTTTTATTCCCCTTAAGAATCATATAAGGCAAGACAAGGTTATTTATTTACCACAATAAATACATCACATCAGCAGTTTGTGCTTTGCATACAAGAAATTATTTACAAATGATTGAAAACAGAAAAATACAAATCGATTCATACTTTGGCCTGATGCAGCGATAAAAAGAAAGAAAAATATACATTTAAATTTATAGAAATACACTAATTTAGCAGTCAGCCGTAAAAAGAATATAAAACACAAGGCATTAGAAGGTAATGAAGAATAATATGAAGTCAATCATTTCAGCTCTGATGTGTCTTCCTAACTCTGTGCTCAGGTACTCTCCTGCTGGCATCGCCTCTCTGATTGCGGGGAAGATTGCGGCGATCGGAGACCTGGAGGTGGTGGCCAGGCAGCTGGGTATGTACATGGTGACCGTCATCGTGGGCCTGGTGATCCACGGCGGCCTGATCCTACCTGCTATATTCTTCGCTACCACCAGAAAAAGCCCCTTCACTTTCTACTCTGGGATCTTCCAGGCTTGGATCACAGCTTTGGGCACTGCCAGCAGGTAGGACAGCCTGCAGGAAGTGTGTATGTGTGTGTGTGGAAGTCCTCTGTTTGGGCATGTGTTAACACATGTGTGTCACATGTTTCCTTTACAACATCTATTCCTCGAGCAGCTGCTGTAGTTACTATGATTGATCGGCGTGGCCTGCTACTGCTATTTGGGTTAAATCTGAAAGGGGCTAAAGGCAAAATTCTGTATTTACGCGAATGAACTGACAAATCAGGACAGCAGAGCCAAATGTGTGTAAGCACAGGCTATCATAGACAAGTCCATGTCAGACAGATCCCGTGTTGTAAATGTCTAAGCCTTCAGATTAGTCGTCACCATCCAAACTGGCCCCGCTGTATCCTGTCTGGCTCGGCTTGGCTCGGCCCGCCTGGGATCCTGCATTGCTGCTGTAACCAACTGTCATTTTGGCACATTACTGAGGCTTTAGTGAATATGGGTAATCCTATCAAGGTTTTCTCTAATTATATTATGACCCGAGCTTAGCAGGGCCGGGAATCAAATTCCTTTAATTCACATGTTGGAGGATTGCAACAGTGGCCTACACCAGCTGTTGGGAGGAGGCTGTCAGCCGACTCAAATTTCTACTGCTTTTTTTTT
>NTHP01000755.1:148388-162476 GCA_003416845.1 Oplegnathus fasciatus
TGTCTCTACCCCAACTTTACCCCCTCACCTCCCTCCTCACCTCTGCACTTTTGTCTTTCACCACCTGTCCACCTATTTCATGTCCTTCAGCAGACACTTTGCTCCTGTTCTTTGTACATCTACACCTTTTTTGTTCTAACTCGCCGTCTTGTGGGGCCTTCTTCTGTCAGCGCGGGGACGTTACCCGTCACCTTCCGCTGCCTGGAGGAAAATCTGAAGATTGACAAGCGCGTGACTCGCTTCGTGCTGCCCATAGGCGCCACCATTAATATGGACGGCACTGCGCTGTATGAGGCGGTTGCAGCCATCTTCATTGCCCAGATGAATGACATCAGCCTGGACGGCGGACAGATTGTCACTGTCAGGTAAGGCACATGGTGGAAGGCCTCTACACACAGGCCTCGTGATGTGTCTTTATTTGGACTCACGAATGCAAAGTACAATCAAACGTACACACAGTGACACTTTATACTGCATAGCTTCATAAAAGTGCACCATAAATCAGTGGTTCCCGACCCCTGGGCTGCGGACCAGTTCTTGGCTGTGTAACATTTGCTAGGGAGAGTTTCTACAGAGCAGGTAAGAGAGATAAGAAGCCTAAAGTGTGTGTTATAATATCCAAACATTTGACTGTTGTTTCAGATGTAAGATGCACCACGGACCCGCCCCTTTGTTTGCCAGTCCACAACAACATTGTCAAAATAAAAACATCCCGCGGTGCCAAAACCAGTTGGGAACCCCGGCCTTAAAGTACTTAAACATCTCCTTCAGACATGTTTTAAGACATAAAAATCACAAACCTTTTTTTCTGATATGGAATTTCCACAAAAAGTTTAATTATCTCTTTAAGAATTAATAAAAGCTACTGCTTCTCCCTCATCGAAAACCCACAATCTATGAATGTGGATATATTCTTCATTTAAAAAGTGCAACTACTGGACACTAAATATCTCTATTCTGAGTGTTTCTGAGCTGTTTTCCCGTCACACTTGCGTAAGTCGCCTATTGGATCACGATTGGCGTCCACACTAGTTGTGATTTCACAAAATCCTCTCGCACATATATACGTGTAAACTGAGACTGAAGGTGCAAAAAGAAAAACATTTTTTATTATTATTCTTTATTTTAGCGCACAGAAATCTAATTTATCTCCAACCATGTCAAAAACAGTCAACAACTGCTCGGTTAACGTTGCTGTGCAGATATTTTTTGATCTGAAACAATTTCCCACATGAACTACAGCAGCATTTACATGTACTGTACTTTTAAACATTATATGTGTTTAACATAACATGTGAAAAGCTTGACCAGCGTATAAAGCTTCACAGTACTTTTCTTTTCTTATGTCACATGTCACAAGCTATTTGTTGTCCATTATTGTTGTTTACACCCTCAGCTGATTATAACAGGGCAACCGGAGAAGCCAACTGAAAGTCACTTGACATAATCTCAGCATTTTGATTGGCTGTTACGTCAGTCTAGTTGCAAATATTAAAACAGTTTTAATTGTTCAAATAGTTTCAATTTATTGCAGCTAAGTTGCTCTAAGTTTGAAATTCTGCTGATTTTAAAGGGCCACACGCTGTGCAAGCCCGAGTTGCATTAAAATGTTCCTCATGTAACGTTAACCTCATTGTAAACATGCAGTCAAACCAAGAAAATGAGAGTGTAAACAAAATTCCAGACATTTTCACATGACCTGCACCAGTTTGAGGCAGCGAGATGAACTGCATCCTAAAACTCTGCATGAACGCTGTAAGGAAGTAATATTGGTTTCCCATCTCTGAGGTTTCTGCAAAACATTTATGTCTGATTGGAAACAGTCTACTTGGATCAGACTCTGCTTGTTGTGACCGCGGGTTACAAATGATGCTCAGCGCTTTGAAGTTGTTTATTGTATGTCTTTCATCGACGGCAGTTTCCCACCAAATTCCAAAATCTAATTTTCAAAAGTTCTGTATGACTGTTGCATCATGTGTGGTGAAATTATTCTAAAATAAGAGCCATATGTGGCGCGTAAATCTCTTGAATGTTCCACTTAATCTCCCGCTCACGGTGGGGTCGTCATTAGCGCCGCAGTTTGACAGAAACGATTGAGATGTAATTCAGAGCTCTGAGATCACATGAATAGCATCGTGCAGTGAACATCACGGTTTAGAACAGTGTCCAAACTGGCCTGCAGTCACATCTGGGACCAACGTGAACTGATAACTCCTCTAATTGCAGACATGTCATGACAAGCAACATTCTTTTGAGCATTAAAGATTTAAGTTTCAAAAGAAGTCAGGAAACATTAAGAGATTTTGTTTTGTTGTGGACGGAAGAACGGCAATTCCCCTCATCCCTCTTTCTTCCTCAGATACCACTTTCATACAAACGTTGCACGTATGATGTGGTAAAATGATCACATGTAAATACCAGGATGGCCTGGTACTACAACTGTAAACCACAGATTACACCACATCTTATACAAATCTGAGTTATAAACAGGGACAGGGCTGTTTCGGGCAGATTAGGGTTTTATTTTTTTTATTTGGTCCCATAATGAAAAAGTGATACCACAACTCACATTCTGCAATCCTCTGCACGTATCTTTGTAATGGAGAAAGTTGAAATATCTACTATAATGTTAAAGTAACTATGTGGAACTTCTCATTCTGTGTTGATTTTGGCGGTCCCTGTGGACAAAGGCGGTAGTGTTTTACCTAACATTAGGTTACATGTTCCCTCCATTTCACTCCCCGCTGCAAGGGGACTACTTCTCCGGGAGGAGAGCGGGCGGCAGCTCCGGAGACGGACCTTCAGTTAGCGGCTGAAGCAACTCGAATTCAGCCAGAGCAAACGAAAACGTTTAGTCTGATTACGCGAAAAAAAACCGGCCCGGTTGTAGGCATTAAGAATAACTATTAGAAACTAATAGAAATAGCCAGTCTGCTCGCTGTTGGTCTCCTTTGCTTACGTAGGTCATATAGAGGCATCGGTATTAAATTGAGACTGTTTCATAATCAGTTAAAAACTCCATAGAGTACTTTTAAAGTAACCCTGTATATGTTAACCCTCTAGTAATCCTATAGATGAATCCAGGGTGAGGAGCCACCATAACTGTGGCGGCATCCTGTCCAGTAACACTGTGCTGTATTAAAGGATTATACTTTTCAACCGCTTTTGCCAAGAAATATGACCGGGAGATCCTGTAGAACCTGTTGCATCTTGAAAACATGGTCATGGAAATGCCATTAAAATAAAGGTTATAATCTAAAACACTGTTTGTACAAAATTCAGTCCAGTTTAGACGTCTTTTCACCTGCGAATCATCAAAACCACCGAGTCCACAAGTCTGTGATACATGAAATTAATTTCTCTTCATCTCATTCATCCCTTAAATCCTCACGTTTGCATTCCAAGCGGCCAACAGCGGACCGACAATGGACCGCTAAAGACAGCAGTGTGCCACTGTTGCTAGCTGGGCTGGATACTCTCTGCATAATATTTCCTGATCAAAATTCCACTTTTACCATTTCATGTGTTTCAGATTTTTGTTAAATTATATATTTCATCTGATGCAATGCAAGAAATAATGGATTGCGAGTTTGTTGATTTATAATCATAATTTAGCAAATAACGCCAGCGGGGTTTAGTTTCTAGGTTGGTCATAAAATGTCCCAAAACCTTTCAAATCCTCCCAAAAGTGTCATAACCAATTTCAGAGCTGTGTTTTGAGACTGAAAAACTTCCAAATTTACATCAACTAATTATTTCTGTTGGAGGAGGCCATTGTCAGCCCAGATATCTGTGCTTTCACTGTCAGTGACTGTGTTCAGTTTGGCGGCGTCACTACAGAGAGCACGACACATAAATCAGCTGGCAGATTCAGCTGTAGTTATCATAGAAACTCGTTCTCACCCTTTTATACTAACGCCAAGCGGTATCTGATCCCTTTTAGGGCTCCTGCACTCCAAGTTGATTGAACTGATTGGGTTTATTGTTATTATTAAGAATGATGAAGCAGCTGTGAAGGCAGTTGGTGAGACGTCGTTCTCTGATTGGCCGTCCGGCCGGCAGAATCAGTGATTTCCACCATTAAGTGTGGTTTCTCTTTTAATTTCCACATCTGTGTTTTCCACATTGTGACCAGTGAAAAGCAGCATTTTACAGTGACGGCTGCAGCTTTTCATCAAGCACATTGTGAATTTATATTCCAAGTATATAATGAGACGTGTTAAACAGATTTACAGTGGTGGAAAAATGTTTGTCTGGTTTGTTTTTGGTCTTTGAGTTTTCTCTACAAACTACTGACAAATAATTTCCTGAAACATACGCATGCATGTCTGCTTTCTGCATGCTTTGTGGTGTGTTCAAGTGCAACATGAAACACAAGATGTTATGCAGGGTGCAGATTCGAGTACACCTTTGTCAGTGTTAGTGAAGTTAGTGTGTCAGACCCTGAGAATCAGGTTCTTTCTGAAAATGTTGTCTTCTTTTTCCTCCCCAGTATGACTGCCACCCTGGCCAGTGTTGGAGCCGCCAGTATTCCCAGTGCTGGACTGGTCACCATGCTACTGATCCTGACGGCTGTGGGCCTGCCCACTCAGGACATCAGTCTGCTCATCGCTGTCGACTGGCTGCTGTGAGTCAGGTGTCTGATAGGTGGAGGGTGGTGAAGCTCTAAGCTTCAGTTTAAACATTTGTGAGGGGGTTATAAAGATGCTGGTGTTGTTCAGCTGTTGGAGGCTCTCATCTGTTTCACTCGCTGACACTGATACTGTTTGTCCACTCAGTGACAGAATGCGTACCTCCATCAATGTGGTGGGCGACTCATTCGGCGCCGGCATCGTGGACCACTTGTCGAAGGTGGAGCTTGCCGAACTTGACGCCGCAGAAATGCAAATTCTCCCGCCGGAGGAGGAGCTCGATTTCATCCCTCCGCCCCCGATCCTCACAGAGATGGACCTGGTCGACCCTTTCAAACCGCCCGAGCTGCCCCCTCGCTCCCCTCGCCCACCCAAACAAAACCACCACGGCCACGTTTTCTCCCAGTCCCAATCCATCACTTACTCCCCGTCCCGTTCTATCCGATCTCCATCGCCACGCTCCATCCGCTCTCCCTCTCCGCGCTCCGTCTGCTCCCACTCCCCCCGGCCTTTCCGTACTCATTCACCACGCCTCCTCCGCAGGACGGAGCCGGGCTACTGCGCCCTGCCCAGCCATGACAACCAGGTATCTACCCACTGCTGCTTCTTCTAATGCTACAATACATGATCCTCTATGATACAATGATACTTTGAGTTTGCTTTGAAGAGATGCACCATGTTTATGGAGATTGGCCTGGTGGTCAACTTATCAGTTAAGTAATGAGAACATACAGTGGACACCTAAATCATCCACGTATCCTCAGGGCATTCTGTTATTTACTTTATACAAGTGCTTCTAAGTCCACATATCAAGACCATGTATTTGGTCTTGATATGTGAAAGCTCACCAAGACTGTCCCTCCAAAGGCTCCTCTCCATCAGTCCTCCGAAGGACACACCTCAGCACGCATGCTTTGAAGGAGACACAGCAACCATTTAAACTTGAAAACCATGTATCTCCAAATGTGGTGATTTAAAATTTTTCAGATTAACTGAAGGATTAAGTGTTTTTGATGGGTTAAGAATAATTCTTAAAATAAATGAGCCATTTTATAAACCCATTGGATTATTTTAAAAAAGCTGAAAACGTTTTGTGCCTTCTTCCTCTTGTCTGTTTGTGATAAAACAACGAGCTCTGTGCAGTATGTTTTGAGCTGCAGTGATTAGTCCATTAATCGATTAGCTGATTGAATGAAAATCAATCTGCAACTATTTTGATAATCGATTAATTATTTAAATTAGTTAAATTAATTACCACTTGAGTCACCGACTTCATGAAAATCACGGAAAATGTGCATTTTTCACTATTTTCCCAAATTTTATATAATTTTTGCACATGCAAATGACTTAACGCAACTCAACTCGGTACAAGACTGTATAAATGTAAATGTATAGAGACATACACCTTCATAACCAAAAGATTAATCGAGAAAATGGTCTGCAGATTAACCGATAATGAAAATAATCATTAGTTGCAACCCTACATGTTTCTTTAGGATATTTGTAGTTTGATTGGTTCATTTAGGTATCATCTCAGCTGACTTATGTCCCCTCGTCATGAAATATGTCTCTCCTGCTTTGGTCATTAAAAGGTTCTTAGTGAGACACTAAGAACTTGTAAAAAGTCTAAAGCTAAATGGCAAGTATGTGGTTAAATCTGTATAATTATAAAGTATAATGGACAAATACACACTACAATTACACAAGAACAAATATGTGGTTTCTCACCTAACATAACACATAAAGACAAATTTAGCTATATTAAGTATAAAATCTATTAATATATCTTTAAAATGTGTGAATCTAGAGCACAGGAAGCAAACAATGTTGATATTAACAAGATAACAGTAGATAATAGTGAATTGTTTGATCATACCTACCAGAGTCAATGATCTACCAGGGATACATTAATGATTTAGTTGTGTTCTTGTATGTTCTCAGGTAAATGATCAAATCCTTGATCTCACCAGACCCCGGTGTATTCCTTCAACATTTAGCATGTGTTCATGTGTAAAATTCACTTTTATTAGTCACTGAGTATCCAAGCCACATGGTCTGCATGTTCTCATTTATGTGTCTTTGCCTTCTCAGATTCCCACGCTGCCTCGCTCCTACAGAGAGCGAGACAGGGAGCGGGAGAGGCTGAGGCGAGAGAGCGAAACAGAGGAGGAGGAGGAGAGAGAGAGGGCTTTGGGCGAAGTAAGCGACGGCGAGGAGAGTGACGACACTGCGTATGATCGGAGGCATGTCATCCCGCCGGGCGACCTGCCATGATTGGATTTTATCACCAAAAAACTTCCCCATTGAGTAGTTTCCGTTTCACGACAGCTTTCCCCACTTTGTGCACATCTCCACTGAATCCAGTGGAGGTTCACGGTGGATTTCCAGCTGGTTGCATTGCTACTTCTTAGATGTATTTTGATTAACTGGACTGTTGGATAAGTGATCGCTAAGCTTACTTTGAGCTTGATATGCATAGATATTAAAATGTTGCGATGGCCCTTAAACCCAGGCCTGAGACTGTTGCTCTTTGGTTCCCTGCAAAAGAGCTTAAACAGAAAGTTGTGTCCCTAATTTACTCATGTCATTTCCTTTTTATAACTATTTCACTACCAAACTTAAAATGCTCCTGTACGTCTGAACTTCCTTAAATTTGCCTGATAGAGAAATTGTGAGTCTGCTCTTGACGAAGAGAAGTTTCTTGTTGTTGAGGCCTCCTTTTTACCAGCCTTTTAACGCACAACCACGAGTTATTAGTTGATCCTTTTCCTTCGCTCAACTCCTTCTCTTCTTCTCTCTATTTTCCTCACCAGGAAGTGAAAATGATTCAACCTGAAGGAACAGTTTCTCATTTTAAGAAATGTGCTTATTCGCAGAGAGTTAGATGAGAAAATAGATTTTACGCTCATGTCTGAGAGTAATAACAAAATCCACCCACCAGCACCTCTAAAGCTCGCTAATTAACACGTTATATTTCGTTTGTTTAATCCATACAAAAACCAAAGTGGAAAAATATTCTGTTTTAGAGGATGTAATGTGTCAGCACAAAGCCGCAACTTGTCCCTTATACACTCCGGTTTTTGTGTGGATTAAACAAACAAAATAAACCATTTTAACTGGTGAGCTTTAGAGGTGCTGGTAGGTGGATTTTGTCACCTTTGGACAGAGCCAGGCCAGCTGTTTCTGTATGAGTGGTACTCTTCTTCTCATTTGATTCTTGGCATGTTAGCTAACAAACGTTTTTCCTCGTGGTTCCTTTAAATGACCTCAAGAGCACCAACAGGTTCATGTAAATGAAAGAAATACACAACCAGCAGACATTATTTTTATAATTCTCTACCTTCTTTTCTTTACATTTTCATCCTCAGTGCTCTTCTTGCACGTCACCTCATGTTTCCCCAGCAGCGGTTACTCTTGATGTTAATATTGTCTATATTATTTATGGTTTGTATTTTCTTGTTGTGGTCTGGTGTCTGAAACGATTTTAATTTTGTTGTATGTTTAAATTTACTAGTTATTTGACTTTTACTCTCATGTATCATTTTGACTTCTTGATTGCTGTAAAATAACTTCATCAGTCTTCCTCTTCCCCACTGAACTGCCTTTCATTTTAAATATGATTTCATCAACTGCCTCCCTACATCCTTAAGTCTTAACTCAGATTCACAGATCCGGGTCGTGTGTATATTGTATGTAATAAAATCTTAGAGATTTATTTAAAATAACTGCAATCTTTTTGTGTTTTCTCTGCTGCTTGAGTAACTTGTACAATCTGTGGAGGGATTTGCAGTCGAAAGGGGACACGCGTCAGTGTTTGGTGACTAAAGACACGGGAAAAATCCATCAGACAAAGATATTACTGGATGGAAAAGTTGCAACAGACAACATGCACACATTACACACGAGGCTGCGCTTACACATTGATGAGACAAAGAGATACCAGCACACTTAATCCTCTCAAAGAAGAGTTAGAGATGGGCGAGGCAGGAGAGAGTGAGGGACGGGAGAGGAATCGGAGGGCGGCAGATGGCCAGAAAGACGTCAATCCTTTTCATTCTTCCCAGACAGCATAAGGGAATTGTGGGTAATTGCAAGCAGCACTGACGTTGGCTTCGGGTCCCTGCACGTCAGAGGGGAGAGTCGAGTTAGGTAGAGGGGAAAAGGTGACGTGCTGCAGGTCAGTGCTCAGCAGAAATCTGAAAATCTGTCAGTGGGTCGAGGTTTGTTTGAAAAGATGTGAAATTCACATTTGTGGTGACTGACTCGACGTTCTGGCTGATGAAGCACTAATCTGTCCTGTAGCATGAGAGGGAGCTGTCCCTCCGACACATGACGTGGGGATATCACAGCATGTGAGGCAACGGAGGGGAGGTCAGGAATTTAATCACTGTAGCCATCATCAAGAGGAGAGGGGGTTATCATCTGCTCCAAAACCCGCTCCATTTTCTTTACCTTAGCTCAACTCAAACATATTCTTCAGTCTTTAGTCGTTATTATCGTTGCCAAACAATTAAAGTTTCAGACCAAAACTGTTAATGTATTCAGTTGTCAGACACTTGAAGTGCAGCTGAACTCGCTGAGGAGTCATTTACTGGACCTCAAACCAAATAAGTCACAGATAAAGACAAAATTGGTAATGTACAAAGAAACTTATTTCACTTTGATTTATCGGTTTCGTTTCTAATCAAAATTACAGCAATGTCTTGTAATCTGCTTTAAAACAGACGAAATAGATTTTTAAAAAANGTTCAAGGCCAACAGTCCATAACTCAAAGATGTACAAACAATTCATCGATTATCAAAATAGTTGGCAATTAAATTTCTCTTGATTAACTAATCAATCAGTAGACCAATTGTTTCAGCTCAAAATTAATCATCTTATTGATTTATAACTAAGTTGCAAGCTTCAGAGCATAAGTGAGGTTTAACTGACTGCAAATTGTAAACGAGGTTAATGATTAATCACAATGTTTCACACATGATAAAGGTAACTGTAAAAATAGATCACACTGAATAACCTGGGAAATGACTTCAATGCACTAATTAACACAGTGTGTTGAAAAGCACTGAGATGTTTTACACACTACCCTCCAGGTATAATAAGTCTGTAATAATTCAGTTAATTGAGCTCAGACTTGTGGTAATGTGCAATTCAGAAACAGTTCATATAATTTTTTCATCTCTGACCCAGATAACATGGAATGAAACTAAAATAACGCAAGTCATCTGGATCATATGGTACAAATAAACATGATCATTTCAAGAGGAGAAATGTTGCGTTTGGTTACTCTCAAGTCTTTTAGGTCGCATTACTGTGAAACAGATCCTCTGGCAGCAGCAGGGAGACAGATGTCCGGCTTTGTGCAGCGGTGCTGTTTTAAAACACAGTCTGACATCTAGAGGCCGGATCACTCATCACATGAAGCAGACGGACACACAGCTTACCGGTGGTGGAATGTAACTAAGTACATTTACTCAAGTACAGTACTTTGAGGTACTTGTAATTTACTTGAGCCTTTTGTTTTAATGCTACTTTATACTTCTACTCCACAGTTCAGAGGGAAATGTACTTTTTACTTTACTACATTTATTTGACAGCTTTAGTTACTTTACAGTTTAAGATTTTTGCACACAAAACTTATGAAAATGTACAGCTGAAACAATTAGTCGATTAACAGAAAATTAACTGAAAGTTAAAGTCATTTTTCATTCAAAAACATTTCATCTTCCAGCTTCACAAATGTGACGAATTGCTGATTTTCCTTTGAATGATTTTAATCATTTTAATTTATTTGTAATAATTTTGAGGGTTGGACTGTTGGTTGGACAAAACAAACATCGTGAAGGTGTCGCTCTGAGCTATTTTCAGAGTTTTTACAAACCAAACAATCAATCGATTAATGGAGAAAATAATCAGCAGTTTAATCCAGAATGAAAATAATCATTAGTTGCAGTCTGATACAAAGTGTACTCCAACTCCAACAGTAAAATCCTGCTTTTACATTAATGATGAGGAATAATAATCTAATGAGAGAATATAGAATAGTACAACAGTCACAGGGGACATTTTACTGCAGTGAGTACTTTTACTTTTAATACTTTAAGTACACTTTCCTCATTATACTTGAATACTTTTACTTCAGTAACATTTTCAATGAAGAGATTTTACTTGCAACAGAGTATTTTTACAGTGTGGTCTTAGTACTTTTAAGTAAAAGAGTTTTTCTGATCATAATACTGACAGGAACTGCAGTATCCAGTATGCACCACCCTCTAATAATACAGTATACTCGCCTCATGATGCTTTTAAAAAGTTGTTTACATTTGAGCACACATCATCACATTCTCCGCGGGTCACTGCACTGGGAGTCATGTGGAAGGAATTCAGAAATCCATGCCATGAGGGATTAAATATGATCTTTATTAAATAAAGTGAGACATATACTGTATATACATAGTAACATGTGTCCTCAGAATATATGCTGGTCACACTACATCCACACAGTCAAAACAACTTACAAAAGTATCTTATATTCCACTACGTTTTTTTAAGATAAAACTCTATACACATTTTTTTTCTTGAGAATTAAACATTCACCTCCTTCAAGTTTGAAAAATGTTTCTTCCTGGCTGCAGTCAGCTTGAATTCATGTAATTTACATTGGATTCCAGTGGTGACAAGAATTCACAAAAAAGAATAGAAATCTCCATAAAAAAACACACAAAAAACCCTGTAAAATGACCAATTTCTCTGCTTCTTACCCACAGTATCTTCCAAATACTCACAGTTCTGACAAAATATGCCTGAATACACATCTTCCGCATCATGAATCTGTGTATTTGTGTATTTGAAAAAGTGGAGTAAATGACATGGATAAAATATTTCATCATGATTTATAACATTTTGATTACAGTGTACCATAATATCCAAATTTTTCTGTATGTATATGTATGTATGTATGTATACTGTGATATATTGTCGTATCTCCCACTACTGTTAGGAACATAATGTGCATACAGATGGACGGCATAAAGGAGGATCACTTCACAGAACTGGTCCGAGAAGTATCCGTCGACAATTCGATGAATTCTGCAATGAAATCTTGTCACAATTGAAATTCATCGTGAGCAACATTTCAGTCAGAGACACATCAGAGAATAAACCATTTACAGCCAATAGTTACACAGTACAGAGCTCCCTGTACATCCGCATGAAAGTGATTTGACATTAATAGTCAGCTGGTAGCTAAACAGCCAATGAATGAGCCGTTAATTGTGAATCAGCTGATTGAGGAACATTTTTACAGCCACCCTTCAAACGTACCGATGGTGAGTGTTTTATGCTCAAAAGACAGATTCAGTATCACTTTTAATAACACATCTGCACCGTGCAGTGTAAGACAGAGAGTTAATTGAGGTAAAGTTGTTCTCATTGATGTGAGGACAAAGCTTGTTAGCACTCCCACCACTGTCAGTAGTTTACAGTAGTGACTGGTGACGCCTCAGACCACCAGAGTGTTGCTTCAGTCAGAAGACCCTGTACATGTAGTTTGGGGACAGAAATGTCAGCTGGCCCGGAGCTATACCGTCTGACCTTATATCAGCTTTCTCCATACACCTCTCCAGGCTGTCTCTATTACGCTATGCAACCATGCAACATAGAAACTGGCTTTGGACCAACTACATGAACTCTGTCTGCACCACCGCCAGCCGATGAGCGATCTCTTTGTTGTCCACGTCAGCAGGAGATTACAGCACCGCATTTCTGGCATAACTCTGACAAGTACAGGGCATTAACACCTGCAGCGCTCACTGTACATCTAGCTACTATATGTGCACAGCAACAGTCAGTGGCACTGCAGTTTTACTTACGATCAGATGATCATTTTTATTGTCACGGTGATATCAGCAAACAGTCATTACAGGGATTATACAAAAGCTGTATGTCTCTGGAATATCTGCAGTTCTGTTTGTAGTTTATATTCAGTTTTGGTGTCAGTGTGGCCCCAGTTTGTGCCTCTCATGTCATTTTTGTTTTTACATTTGAGATTTTTGCATCGACGATTACATTCAAGGGAGATGAGCATTTGTTTTTTGCTTTTTCAAGCAAATTTGAAAAACCTCACAAATGTTCCTTTATCCAGCCGGGATATGTTCCACATGTTCCACCCGCTGCACAGCAAAGAGTAACCTGCTTTCCAAGTTGCGACTCTTTTATTTAGCGGAACAAAGATGGTGGCTGAAAGTGTCACTAACTTGGTAAAACTTTATTTTACAGGTCCATAATTTCTGAATAATTTCTCAATAATCTTTTGGGAAGTTTCTTTCATAGTTTGGCATTAATTATAGGGAAGTGTAAACAGTGTTGAACTGACACACTTCCAGCAAATACATTAAAATTATTTGGCAGTGTAAACTAGATTGTGTTTTTAGTCTGTGCACAGCAGGTCAACTGTAAAAATCTCTAACAGTAAGACGTGACAGGCATTGGTTTCTATAAAGCCCTTAATGGCAACTTGCCATCATATATCACTACTTTATTAAATTGGTCATTATTCAACCCGTTCAAGTGATTGGCTAATGCTAGAAATGGCGCGTGCAAACACTGAATTTGGGGAAACTGCTTTTAGTTTTTGTGCTGCCCACACTTGGAACATTTTACAGCGAACATTAAAACTTAGTACAATCGTACCCATAGGTCAATTTAAAACCATGATTACAAACTATTCTGTTCTTGAATGCAGCTGTTTTTAACTGTGTTCTGTTGTTGTCTGTTTGTTTGTTTTCTTGTAAGTTATTTATTTATTTATTTTGTGTGTGTGTGTGTGTGCATTTATTCTGTTTTAAATGTGTGCTCTCGACATCATTGACACTGAGGGCATGTCCTCAATGATTCCTCGAGATTTAAATAAAGGTTGAATGAATGAAAAATGAAAATGTCTAAATTGTCCACAGGTAAGTATTCAAGTCTACATAAAGGGAGAACAAAGTTTCCAATAATACCTGTATAATGAGTGAATATTTACTTGTGTTTAAATCAAGGTTTTCTTCTTCTAGTTGCTCTATTTAGTGCCAATTTACAGTAATTTCCCAGAAACTTTCTTGGCAATTATTAGGTAAATGGAAATTGTGGACCCATAAAATGAGGCATTATCTGAAACTTTTATTACCAGGTTAATTTGTCTATATTCATATTCTTTTTCCTGCCTTGCCTGAAACAAGCAGGAAGGCACAGCATGTGTTTGATTGGTTGGTTTAAGAAACAGAGTCGCAACTTGGGAAAGTACTTAAATAGTATTTTTTTATTTAAGACGGATAGAGGATTCTTTGAGGAAAGTAAAACTGATTTAAAACAGCAGTAAGTTTTAGAAAAACAGATGCTTACTGCGTGTGTGAGTCAAATATAATCAAAAAGCATCAAATGTAAAAACCACAATCACATGAGAGGCACAAATTA